>DVQO01000122.1:0-29666 GCA_018231785.1 Danaus gilippus
CCTAGACGGAGGGGTAGGTATAAAACCTTTCACCGCGTTAACAAAAAAAAAAAGATTGGTATATATTTATACATACATATATTTACGTACTAATTTGAGCGGTAACATTGTTTGCGATAACGCTAAGCCATATTTTTAAACAATCTATTTAATTATTTAAAGTTAGACCAGCTTGGTTTGAAGACATGTATATTTTAGTCCATAGTCCAACTTTGGGGCTATAAATAGACTGTTACTTAAACTCGTTGTTTTTTCAGGGTTCGTACGGCATCGTTAAGTTAGCTTATAGCGAAGAAGACGACAGACATTATGTGAGTATGCATTTCTAAAAACATTTTGTCACTTAAAATAACTATATCTAGTATTATATTTCAATACCACACGTACGGATTAAGGTAAACGGAATGAAATAAAAAAGGGATGAGATCTGTTGAAAATTCAGATAATAAATTTAATGTGATCATTTACAAAACGCAAGGTAACATAAGGTTTGATTTTAATCAACTTTCAAATTATACTTGGATACGGTTACCTAAAGTTATTTGTTCACACATTCACACCATTCATAACTAGAGAACGGTTGTATTGATTTAACTGAAAAATTATTTGGAGTTACCTTAGAACCAGGAGACGGAAAAGAAATACTTTTCTTTTGGTTAGACTAGAGAATAAAAAAGAATAAACTGCATAATGTCCAAAATCTGTTCAGTTTGCTGAACTCACTTCGCAAGTTCGGCTACACATTTCTACATCAGAAGTTGCTACGGACGAAGTCGCGAACACAAACTAATGTCTTATGATAATGTATCTTAATTTTCACAAATAGTTTTGCAAGAAATAAAAAATATGTGCAAATAATCACATCAGAAACATTTCATTTTATATATATACATACATATATATTTATATATATACACAGTTTGTATATATATGTACACAGTTCTATTGGCTTTGATATAAAGGGGACTAAACTACTGTTGAAACTACTGTTTGCCACAACAGAAAGGCATAATGCAACACGTTAACACAAGAACGAACTGAACAAGCAAAATGTATTATTATTTGCAAAATGTACCTACTTATTAGCAAGGGCGAAATCATTTATATGTTAATAATAAAATAAAATAATATTTTAAATAAGTTACATAACTTATAAAGTTAAAACGCAAAAAGATATTATTTTCCGGACTTCCAAATAAGTTACACATTTTGGGCAATAAAATTTAAAAAATTACTTAACTTCGGTGTTAAAGATAAGTCTATAATTACAAAAATTCGTATTTCTGGATATCTCATTGAATTATCAGAATATTTTAAATTACCATTCTGCAATCAACGAGACACAGTATGATTATATCATGTTCTATATACACACATATTTGATAACACTTCTACGAATATAGGAGAGGGAAAGTATTATAACAAAATAAATGTGTAAAATGACGACGGCTTCTCCTGTAATAATAGAATAAAATAGTAAGGTAAAATTTATATAAACGAATTGCATGAATCCTAAAGAATTTAGTTTTAAACGTCACAAAGGGAACTAGAATATAATACGATCAGGGAACACGAGCGAGAATAGTGATTCTCTCTCATGTTCTGTGATATAGCTAGTGGGCTATTCAGCTAGAAAAAGGGGTCATTGAATATGACACTGTTATTGGGTTGTCCGTTATTATATTTTTCTGGTAAATTAAATAATATAAAATGTTATAAAAGAACATCAAAATGTTTTTATAATTTGTAAAAAAATTGAAGTTTCCACGAAAGTTTTAATCCAGAAAGCTCATTAGAAGTGTAATTAAACATTGTTTACTGTTTGTCGTTTTATTTCTAATGTCTATCCAGAAGTGAGTTAATAGAAAGACGGCGGTGAATAATTTATATTTAACTAAGGACAAATACAGATTACTTTGTCATTTGATTCATTGCAGTTAAAAATTCATACAAGCAAGTCTTTAATCTGAATTTCTTAGTGATAAAGTTTCCTTGTGTCAGTTTATAGCTAATTACAGTAAAAAATATTAGTTTTTTTATTATAATCGATTGCTAATACGTTGTTTGTAATTCGTCGGCTCTTATACAGCTTAGTTTCTTAAATTATATTAATTCGTTGATCTTCAAAACTTTGGTATAAATAATGTTCACGGAAAAAAGCAAATTGCTAAAGCAATTAAAACGCAACATCCCAAGTTTGTGATTCGAACCCTTCTTGTGTTGCAGGAATCTTATATTATCTTATTTGTGTATTATGTTCGTGAATTTATTATATAACGGAGTACAAAACTTTTAAAACCAGGTTTTAATTAGACACTTGCTTGTGTAAGGTTCCGGTTCAGTTCTCACGTCATTATAACATAAATGACGTCTCCGTTAATTTACACAACATTTGATTGAAAAATCATTATAGCTACTCCGAGAATTAATAATACGGTCAGTTAAAATTCATTGAGGTCGACTGAATATACCAGAAATGAAAGTGAATCTACATATTGCATTTAACGAGTTCGGCCCTCGTCTTCATGATAGTCAGAATAACCATTAATACTGGCGTTTTTTCTTAATTCATAATCCAAAACGTCTCTTTAATGGATCCGATAAATATAAATATTAATTGTATAAGTTCAAATCGATTAAGTAATTTCTGATTATACTGACAAAAATGCCAACAAGTCGTTTAATTCATGGTATATATAAATTTACCCAAGTAATGATTAAATACTAAAAAGTGATCGTATCCATTGCATAAAAGGCAATACATAACACAGATGTATTGCCTTTCATATTACTGCATACCTCCTACAGTATAAGAACAAATATAAAGCAAGTTTCAACAGTACTAAATAAACAAAACATCAGTATAAAGTTTATTTGATTCATTCAACCTTTTACCTAATCACTGAATTTTTAATAATAACGTGAATTATAAAAGCTGCTTTAATATGTAAAGTGATATTTGATTAAAAGGAACATTTATGCAAATTTCTGGCTTCGGAATGATAAATAGCAACTAGTCAAATTTTAGTTAGTTTATGATTTCTATTTTAAGCTGAAGTAATATTTACCGACTCGAATTGAATTTCATTTACATATTATTTTAGTTTTCATTCAATAATGTTTAAGTATTAGTAATTATATAGCAGATAAATATGTTTAAAACTATATAAAGTCCTTACGGAACTATTTATGTCCACAACTGCTATTACTTTTAATTTTATTGTATGAAATGTTTTGTTTTAAAAACGCAAAGGATTAAATTACTTAAGATTAAATTGCATACAATTTTATAGGCTATGAAAATCCTGAGTAAAAGGAAGCTGATGCGTCGTGCCGGTCTGTTTGGACGCACGCCTCCCCGTCGCCCTGGACCAGGACCTCCTCCGGATCCTCTGCAGAGGATTTACAGGGAAATAGCCGTTCTCAAGAAACTGGATCATCCGAATGTCGTGAAACTCGTTGAGGTGAACTTCTTAACCTCCGGAATAAATCATACAATAAATTGAGATATATTTCGATACTGTGGCAATATTGATAATGAATAATAAAACAATTAGTTAGAGAAAAGCTTAACAGAAAAGTAAATAAAAGATGTCATGGCACCGAAATCATATGAAAATGATAGTGTGGCGAAATATTATTATTCTACAACCTTCACTATTTATACACCTTTGATTATTAAAATAAAAATAACTATTAAAACTATACATATGTAAGTAAGCAAATAGTAATTAAATTATATTCTACATAATTCAGTCCACAATCGTATATTTGTTTGGCGTTCGTTTTGTTTGACCAGCTTAAAGTCTCATTAACTTCGATCGTATGGTTTAGATATCGACTTCAAATGTATGATATTATTCGATTGATATTAGGGATGTTAATAATAATTTCAATCAATCAATCGAAAAGGTATTGCAAACACTCATTGTTAACTCATAATTAATAACTTTGAACTTTGTACTACTAATTGATACATCGCATGACGTATGCCATTTATCACGGACGCCATTGGGTGCCTTTTCAAGAATGATTTACGAATATGACAGCTATCCAGTGGGAAAACTAATTGCCATGCGAGAGCCAGAGACTATTTGTATTTTCTGTTATGTGATATGTATCTATTTGCATCCATTGTATATGTATATCGTTTATAACATAAAGTCAAAAATAGAAATTCTAAATTTTGTTATACATACATTCACAAAAATACACTTCACTTCAACTAATTAAAATTTTGATTAATGCTATAAAAATAAGGTAAAAACTGAATAAAAGGCAAATATTTTTTAAGTCTGACTGACGCTCATATTGTTATTGGTGACATAGATTTTTTTCCATACTATAAAAAGATATATTTATCTTGAACAAAAACTTTTATAGGTGTTAGATGATCCGGCAGAAGATCAGTTATACTTGGTATTCCAACTACTAGAAGGAGGACCCGTCATAGACATACCGACGGACAATCCACACAGCGAAGAGCTTGCGAGGAAGTATTTCAGGGATGTCGTGCTTGGAGTGGAATACTGTAAATAAATTTCTTTACCTTATAATTATTACATATAAGATTTACTTTTACATACCTATTAAAATTATCACTCAATGGTTTGTCACAATAAAATACCAAATATTAAAACCCATAAAATCGCCCCCAGTGCACTTCCAGCGGATCGCTCATCGCGATCTAAAGCCAGCGAACCTTCTTCTTGGTGACGGTCGAGTGCAAGTTGCAGACCTGGGCGCCTGCGGAGAATTGGAGGGCGCAGGTCGATTGTCAGGAGCTGTTGGCACTCCGGCCTTCCGGGCTCCCGAAACCACTGACGGCGCCGACAAATATGTTGGAGAGGTAACGTATGCTCTGAACTAATGTGTAAAAATTAATGAAAACTTAGACAAGACAAGTAACTTTTTATTTATGTTCGTATTGCTGACGACATAAACGAATACACTCAGTCGACAGAGATATCAAGTAACATTATTTGATGTGACAACCATGGAGCTTTTATCGCCAATAAAATATATATACAAGGAATAGTGAGTGGTAAATATAAAAATTAAATCCTAGGTTTTCAAAATATATTTTATCAAACATATAAAATTACACGTTTATATAAAATCACTAGCAACAACAAACCGCAACAAGAGCGATTAAATTCATACTTTAAATGATATAATTGTCGTATCCAAAACCATAAATTCTGGCTTTAATTGCATATATAAATGAGCGCTATCTGTAACCCAATTACCTAAATCGTCAATAAATAATGAAATTAATAAACATTCGTGTAATAACTTTGGACAAATAAATAAATTTCATAAATAATCGTCTAAAATATGGAGAGAAAATCCGATATAAGTTTTCCATAGTTATTGATTTCTATCCATTCACTTTTTGTGAACAAAAATATAAGCTGTTTGGAAAGTATGCAGCACATTTTATTCTTGATATGATTATTATAACAGAGTATTAGCCCAAAACAAATACTGGCTCTGTTATTTAAAAAAAAAAAACAGTATTTTAAATTGAGTGAATAAAGAGTTAAGGTTGAAATATAAATTGGCTGAGCAAAGATTTTTCAAATAAGACTTCTTTACGCACGCTTGACTTTGGGAGTTACCTAGAGAATGTGAAACGCGTGTTACATGAAGTGTGTTATGTATTATATATGACGGAAAGGACTGGAGAGAGGAAACTAGTACTTTTTTCTTTCTCTTGGACTCTCAAATTGACATACCTACTATTAAAAAATATTAATTCACCAATGAAACTTCTTTATATATTTTTATATGCATATAGATGGAGCTGAAAAAGTTTATTTTCGGTCAAGTGGTTTGAAGCACATTGGTATTTAATGTTTTATATAGTGACATATTTCCTTTCACTATTTACATATATCTAGGCGGCAGATATCTGGTCTCTGGGAGTGACTTTATATGCGATGGTGACTGGTCGGGTCCCGTGGGTGGCGGCTACAGCCAGCGATCTCCAGCGAGGGGTTCTCACCGAGCCTTTGACTTTTCCCGCTAGGCCGCAACTCTCGCAGCCCTTAAAGAGATTGCTCACTAAAATGCTGGAAAAGAACCCCGCAACGAGGTTGACTATGAAAGAAATAAAGGTTAGTTAAATTTTATCGAGGTATCCTCATAAAATCTTGGTACATTCCAGCTATTCGATATCCCGAACCAGAGAGATTCTTATCAAAGATATAGTTATATTATTCGGAGACTCACTTTTACAATTTTTAATATTTATCTAATGTTGGAAATTTTTAAACGATAAACGTAACAGCGTTGAATATTTACAGTTGGATACATTTATCTATTGTATTAGTGAGTATATTTTCTAAATATTTTTGAATACATTTATTTAACGATTACGACTGCGCAGTGTAAAGTTTCTATCCTCAAACTAAATACGTAAGTTTTCTCATTTCTCATTCAATACGTAAGATACTTTAATGTGCTTATGTTTATGAATGAAAAACTATAAACTTGGACTAAATATTCAGTACATCAGTTTGTGACGGTGAACTCAAAGTTTAATATCCAAAGTAGTTAGTTACCAGAGTCAACAAAACGGATAGACCGCGGACACTTCCAGTATTTACAGAGCTTTGAAGGTTGCGGTGGTGTTTGTTTAAATAGCTAATCGAATCGCACGGCATGTTTCAACTCTGAAAAAATCTTTTACCGTAATGTTTTAGGAAGATTAGATAAAATAAGAAAAACTGCTATTCACAACAGTGACTTTGTAAAACAGTTGTACATTTTGAAATAATATAGTTACAAGTTATTTTTTTGTTATGTGGTTTATTTTATAATTATAAAGTTAAAAAAATCTCAATTCATAGTTGGATTATACTTTTAAACTTGACGAAAGTAAGCAAATTTAATATATTATCCTGTTATATTACTGAAAACAAAAGCTTTCCAATATCTCTTTCTATAACGTATATAAATCGAAAGTGCATCAATAATAAATATGTGAGTTCTGTCTGAAGAATATAATTAATCAAGTTTATAAACATGTACCTATATACTTATACATATACTTCAAACTATTAACATATTCTCCAGGAACACGAGTGGGTAACAGCTGGTGGAAAGGATCCTCTGCCCTCAGAGCAGGAGAATTGCCGTTTGGTAGAAGTGACGGATGAAGATGTGGCACGTGTTGTCACCTCCATCCCCAACTTATCAACCCTCATACTCATAAAGACCATGCTGAAGAAGCACAGCTTCCAGGTGAATTACCTTCTGAAATTATAATTATAATTATAATTATAATTATTAGATTTAAACAATAAAACGATTATTCTTTAGGGTACATATTGCTGATTGTCATTGAAATTAAATTAACCATTAGAAAAAATTTTCTTCCGTTTTACTTTGACTTCGGTATATCCTAATAGTCCCATTTGATATATTGATTTTGAATGAAATGGAGATTTCAAAGAAAAAAGGCACGAATTTGATGCTTATGTATAATTACATATCAATCAATTTGAAAAAGTCCTCGATCGAAACTTTTAGTTTTCATTTAACTGAATTTATTTGATTCAAGTAATTACAGTTCTATATTATTTGTTTAAAATAAATCAAACATTTAATATATTTTATATAATTTGTTATTTTTTATTAGTAAGTCTGGGTTATATATGTAATTATAAGTAACAAGTTAGTTATAATCCAAAAAACTCTATTTTGAGTCACCCACAATGTAATCGTACATAAAAAATGGAACATTTGAGTCGGGATATTTTCATGTAAATTCAGCATTAATAATTTATTTAAGCGCTACTGTCCTTAACTATAAAGATACATTAAATTTACTTTCATCAATTTCGATTCAGTACCTGATTCAAACAGTAATAAACGGACATCAATGCCTAAAGAAAGATTCTTTTTAATTTTATAAGTAAAAGTAATGATTTATTATTTATACAATTATTGAACATCGGCAGTAAATATATTTGGTTTCATAAATTAAATTTGTATATGAAATTTTTAACTAAGTGCAATAAGCTATCGTTATTTATCCCATGTGTACGATCAATTAACACAATAATAAACATAGCATAATAGACATTTCTATCCTGTCCTTAACAGTAAAAGTTAAAAGAAAATCGGCTTAATTACATATATCTGTTTAGTTGAATATGATTAGAACTTTTTTAACAAAAGTTATAATTTAATTCTGTTAAAGAAAAGATTCTTAGTTACAAATCTTCACCTACCGGTACCTCTTAAACCAAAACCCAGATTCGAAATATTGATCGAAATTCCCCTTACAGTCGTAGAAGACCTCAATAGCCTATAGTTAACAGTCGTAAGTCATAAAATTATAAGTAGGTCTATCCGTTACTAATTATATTTTTTTACAATTGAATAAAAATTTCAGAACCCATTTTTACGAAGTCGTGAGGGCAGCACTCGCCGTGAGTCGAGTGACGCAGGGGAGCCCCAAAGACGAGATGATTGTGGCGCTGCGAGGGACCCAGAAGCTGAAGGATCCGCACTGAACGCTGATGTGGGTTACGGTCGAGGCAGGAAAGGCTTCGCCCGTGCCGGTAGATCTTTGTCAGCTCCAGGAAACTACCTTACCAATAAGTATGTACATTTTTGATGATGAAGTGATCCCAGTTAAGCGTAAAATTATATTGAGCTCATTATAGGTGCTTCTAAATTATCATCATGACGAGCTATGTAGTTTTTGTTTGGCCAATACACCTAATTTTATGTTTAATCATAGAAAGATTAGATCCATTTTTTTCTAAATTGTAATTGTTTTTATAGACAACCATCATTTGACGTGGCCCTCGAATCGGTTGAAGAATTTAAAGAGCAAACTACAACATCGCCGAACAATCCAAATCCAGATGTTAAATCAGAGAATAAAGAAAATAAAGTGAATGGAAGTGGAGTTGAAAGTGGAAGTGGAAGCGCCAATCAAAAGCAAAGTAAGGCAAGATGATGCGAATCGCCTGCACTTCTCCCGGAAACTTCGGACTACCAGACGAAAGGCCAGTTTACACAATCGAACATCAAACTGCCAAGCGAACTGGATAAGAGTCAGTCTACTTGAGATATATTACATCGACATGAATAGTATCCCTTTTTGTCACATTTGAATATAAGTAATATCTAGTTAAAACCCTTAAAATATTGATATTTTTCAAATAATATCAATTTCAATTCTGCTTCAATTTTCAGCTTTATTTTTATAAATATAATACTTTAAATGAATAGTTAATAGAGATCTGACTTATTATGTACGACCAATTAGAAGATTGGTATAGAAATTTATACAGGCATTTATAGGGACGTGATTTCTTAAATTTTAATCGTCCGCGACGGTTGGACTGTGGTTAGTGATTTACTTTTAACGTAGAAGAGATGGCCGCACAGTTTTTAGAAATTATGTACCCACTTTACACTGTCTAAAATATTTATAAAAAATATTAATAGTCAAACAAATATTAAGTCTATTAATATAATATGTTATGTATATTCTATTGTTACTTTTAACAAATTGCTGTAATATATTGTTTCTGTTGCAAATTTTTGGTTAATGTTTTAGAGAAATTTTTTGTTTAATTAAAATAAAATTTTAAAATGTCATCAAATAGATTAATTATATTTAATAACACAATATTAAAACGAAAATTTTTAATGTAACAAAAAAAATCACAAAAATATTATTGAAATCTTTTTCGACTATCTTAAATTTAATGTCTTAAAAAATAACTATTATATAACTTTAGTGTACCTAGATCTTAATATTTTTATAACTTCTCTCTTATAAAATGCACTTTGACTTTATACCTAAACTCCTTTAATTATTAAATCACCTAAGATTAGATAGGTATATAAATATTTATATGTAATTTGAAAAATCTTTTATGATATTTAACATTAGGATAATATATGTCAACATTATTTTTATATAAACATAAAAAAAAATGAAAAGGCTCAAAGCACAGTTTTATCTTGATATTACGTAAATATTATACTTCAAATTTTTTATGCTATATTTAGTTGTAAGATGGTAGCTAGTATTTTTATTAATTCCCTTTTGGAAAACAGCACATGTCCCAATGTTGTTCCTGATTTTATAACATCGAATGATATACTGCCCTATTTCATAACAAAAAATATCTAAACAACCTAAAAAATGTCGATAAAAGAAACATTTTTAACTTTAACAGCTTAGAATTGATATTTATATTTCAATTTGAGAATTTTTAAATGATATTAATTTTAAAGGTGAATTTATTTTTTGGGATTCCCTGAACTAAAAGTAAACCACGTATCTGAGTCCTAACCCATGGGGTGGGTGAAAGTTAAAATGGGGGGGGTGTTTACACTTTCCCATATTAAAACGCTGTTTAGCTATCACACACATGAACACACCTGACCGCTGTATACATGAGATTGCACATATGAGTCGTAATATCTTTGCACAATTTTAAGAAGGAAATAGCATTATGTGGTAGAATAATTTGAAAAGAATTGATTAATAAAACAATTTTGTTCTTATTATGTCATCAATTATGTCTGTTATCGGGTTATTACATTACTCAAATACTTATTAACTCACATGAATAGGGCAGTTTTTTATATTAAAATGTATAGTATAAACAATTTAGTTTTAAGGTTTTTAGATTCTCTTAACTGTAATTTATCTCGCGAAGTGTAAATAGAGTTTAAAATTTTCATATTTCTTAAGCTTACAAAGGCAAGCTAGTTCGTATGACAAGGAAGGAAAATTAACTATTCATTTTCCACAGTTTATGATCTGAGTACAAATGAACAAAGAAATCGCATCTATGACTCGCTATAGTATTTTAATGTTACAATATACATATAGGCACCGAACGTAGTTACTTACGATATATGAATGTTTTGAAAATGTGAACCATGGTAATATTAAGCATTTTCAATAAAAATATTCTCTAATTTAACCCAATTCAGATAATGCAGTTATCATGTAGTGAAAATACCACTTCTAAAACACTGCTTAATCTTAACTTCGTGACAACGAAAATTAAGAATATAATCATGAGTCACTTTTTTTATAGATATTTGAAAAATTGTCGCTATCTTGAAACCAATAACAGGTTCAGAAGAAGCCTCATAGAGGGCACCTGTATCCCTAGAACCGTTTTACAAGAATTAATAAAAGAACATTTTAATATCTTAATAGCAGAATTAAATGTTAACTTAAAATTATCTTGTATAATAGAAATGTATAATGAACCTTGACCAATTTATCTGTAATTAAATGTAATTGTATGGTCCCTGTTCATTTTGTAACCTCTTCCTGCCAGCTTCCCTTGAGCTTAGGCTATAACAGGGTCTGTGTGGACTTTTCGTCATTAGATTTAGGATGTAGTAATTTTTGCGTCTGTCTTTGCAAGCGAATGGTCCAATTATATATTTGCCTTTACAAGTTGTGATAGGTGGTTAAAGTAATGCTCTATTCTATATGGATCATGTAGTTTTAAATCACATGTATTTTGAAAATCGGATGCTTGTGCAGCCTGTGCTAACAGTTATCTATATTCTGTGAAGGTTATCCCTGTAGTGGTTTGTAGAAATTATCTTCCGTCCGGCTGAAGTATATTCAAAAAAAAAGCACAAAACTATTTGAGATAGTTAATTGATGTTATTTATCGAATGTATAACTGAAACTAGAACCTTCGCAGAATTAAGTATAACCTGAATTTTATTGTGAATTTAATTAATTTAATAATTTTAAATCAAAGTCAATAAATAAATTTTAATCCGTAATATTTGTTTCTTTCCCCGTCCCCACATAATCATGATTTTAACCCCGTGGGATTCAGAGCGTATAAAGCACACATTCTCTATTAAAAAACAAATGATCTGCTAAAACCACTAAGTCAGCGAAAAGATTTATTTACAGTGTTCATTATTTTTTTCTTAAAAGAAACGCTGACAAAAATCTTTTAAAATTACTTACGCTACAAGTGAAAAAAGAAATATAATAGTTTGGTAATAAGAACACTATTTCAAATAAACACTAAAACTGGACTTAATTATGGAACTCCAGTGGAAAAATTCGTACCATCTACCTAATGTTATAAGATTCGGGGTGTATCCATCTTCACCTTACTCTTTTTTATCCTGATTTTGATTCGATGGAAGTTGTGATGGCCAAGATAAAAAACAATTGAGAGAGTAATCAGATAATATCTTTATTAAACAGGAAAATTTTCTCCACAAGGTTATTCTCGTAATTTATTCTAATTAACTTGCAAAAATTTGATCAAATAAAATGAGTTTTAAGAGTTTATCATTTCTAGCCTTTGAGACCTCCCAAATAATAATTAAAAAGAAGCACTAGTCATACCTTTGCTATGTGCATAAAAAAATGATAGTGTATCATGTCTTCGGGGACGCAAAAAATCACAGCGAAAAGATGAAATGCCTGCCGAGCGTCTAAAGGGGAAGTATGTAGTAATGAAAACGTGAAATGACATCGATACTTTAAAACAAGAATTCATACTTAAATATCATGTAATTTATACTTAAAGACATTGTGATTTGTTGTAAGATGTTTATCATTAGGGTGAGTACTATGGACTAAGTCTGGTTTTGATATATGAAATAATGTCATGAATTTACTCATGTACCAAAAAAAACGTTTGACAGCCATTAGTAACCTCGAAATCAAAGTTGACATGATGTGACATCCAATCAGAATTTTAAATCTGACTTGACGGAAAAGTTTTCATTACGTTTATGGGCCTGGCAGTTTGATTAATTGCCTTAATAATTAAAACACCAATTTGGATGTAGACGTTGAATTACGGAATACATTTTACGTAACACGGTTTACGTTTTTACTGAATTTTTGAAGAAATGCAATAATATTTTTTATTTAATTAAAATTTAAATTTAAATTATTTTTGTTGTAAGTATTAATACTTAATAAAGGGAAAAATAAAAGAGATTACTGATGTAATTTTAACCTTTTTAATTAGCTACTATATGGACAAGACAAAAATATATTTAATTTTTCTTGTGTTTACCATCTTTTTTAGTAACTTCAGCCTTTTCTTTAAATACTATCAAAGGTACGTTACCATCTGACACTAAATTGGCAGGTGTTAAAGTTACTACATTATTTTGTCCGTTGTTCTGAGTATTTAACGGAACCAAGTTGAATTGGTTTGTAGTAGAAGGATTCTGAGAATTAAGTGGCATATAGGAAATTGGTCCAGGATTTGTACGACTGTTGGATGCCCCTTGAATTACTGATTGAGAACTTACTGGCACGTAGGTTACTTGGTTACTACCCAGTGGTCCATTCTGCTGAGCGACTTGAACAATTTGCGGTGTGTTTCCTGACAAGTACGATACTTGACCATCTGGAGGGTTGTTTTGTATTGGCATTTGTATAACAGTTTGTGCATTTACGGGCACATAATTGACTTGTTCTTGTGCCGTATTCGGTGCTGGCTTCTGGACCACTCCTTGGTTAATTGGTACATAATGGACTTGGTTGTTAGTTTGCAGATTATTCTGAGGTTGCAATTGGACAGCTATATATTGAATTTGTCCATTAGGTTGTGCTGGAGGAGTATTAGGGCTATTTGTTGATCCATAATTGACTTGACCATTATTAGGTACAAAATTACCTGGATTAATTGGCACTAAATTAAAACGTCTGTTTTCACCAGTTGTTGGATCAGTTGGACTCTGGACGTTGCTAACGGGAATCAAAACATTTTGGCCATTCATTGAGACCATATAATACTGTACTGCATTGTTAACAGGCTGATATGTCAATTGCTGAGAAGGATATGTATACGAAGGATTATTGCTTGCATACGTTGGGTTATTGCTATTGATACCGTTATTGCCATTGCTGGGAAGAGTAACAAGGGTGTACGCAGGATTTTTAGGAATATTATTACCATTTGGTATATTTCCATTAGATTGATATTGAGGCTGAGCATTTTGTATGTTGACGTTGTTTGATGGGTAATTCGGAACGTTTTCTGAGGGCTGACTTTGAATAGAACTAGCACCAGTATTAGAAAGAAAAGGAGCTTGGTTTGATGTTGGCCCACTCGGACTTAAACTAACAGCATATATAATTTGCGGCCCTGTGCTTGCATATTCATTGGAGCCTTGTGGACTTACATAAAAGTTTGACTCTTTAGCAATTTTATCCTTTGCTTGTTTTACTTTGTCAGGGAAGATTATAGCGTCCTTATCTCTATGTTTGTTGATGGATTCATCATCTGAGTCTTTCTTTAGAGAATCCTTTGCTTTATCTGGTGAATTATCTGATTTCTGATCACCTTTTTTAGCTTCTGGTTCACCAACTTCCTTTATGGGCTTATTTTCAGCCTCTTTGTTTTGATCCCTATCTTCATTTTTATAATCAGGCAAATCCTGTGTTGATTGATCAAAGTTAAAAACTGGACCTTGACCAACACCGTTTTCCCTTTCTACCGATGGAGATTCAATTGGAGGGGAATCATCAAACCCGTATCTGCCTTGGTTTGATCCAACCATTGCGTTGCTGTAATCTCCTATCCCTGGACCCCCAAAGCTTCCAAACCCTAATATACCTGGATGATTCATCGGCTTTATTTGTAAAATTCCTTGCATGGACGTGGGATTGAACATATCAGCCAAGATTTGTTGAAAATCTTTCATTTCTGGGGGACCGCGGTGATGGTGGCGATTCATGAAGACGCTGGCACTGACTGTGCCTAAGATCATGCACAACGTAGTAATCTGTAATATAGCATACTTATATAAAAGATATCTAGATATAGTGAATATAAAAATCAAAGAATTTTATTGTTACAAGAAATATTTTAAACGTTAAAATAAACTCTTTTCAAATTTGAAAAATGTTGTAAAAATCTCCTTTGCTTGAACTGTTCAATTGAATTGCAGGAATGACTTATAAATTTTAATCAAAACCAAAATAAGCATGTATTCCGTTTTAGAATACTATAACATCATGTCTTTAAGTTTCAAAGAGAAAAGATAGCAAAAAGACTGTTTGTAGAAAATAAAAAAAAATCGATGGAACGTTCTAAGTTTTAGGATACTTTTAGAAAAAATAACTTTAAATATTAAAGTTATACAAGAAATATAAGTCACTAATAAAACTCTTACCTGTACTCGCAAGGCCATGATGATATGCTAAGTGATAAAAAATTACAGCACTCTATTATTATAAAGAAATTGGACAGTGACAAACAGGGACATAATTAATGAAATATTATATTGCACTTATAACCTTATCGAAAAAGTGTTAAAGCTTATAATGGTTTAATGATTCCACTAGCTATTATAAGCAATTAACAAACGTACTGAACATTGGAAAAACCACACGCAACGGAATTTAACGATCTATTTTAATTGATATTTAATTATCACATAATTAATTTTGGTAGTTAATTTTGAATAAGTAAAAAAAAATATTGTAGAAACCAACTGTACATTATAACTTAAAATTACGCTGCTTACAAATATAAAATCATAAAAATCTATAAAAGTATTTAAATAACATAAAAACCCTTAACATTTCTCATTGCTAAATAGGTAAAACATCCCCTAGCACGAAGCTGACCGCAGCTTGAAGGTTGAGGTGACAATGTATTCATTAAGTAGCCCAGTGAGTCGGTGTAAGATGTATCTTACTACTATACTTTAGATACTATAATTTATAAGGTATAAGACTTAGAGAGACACTGAGTGACATTGAATTCCTGGAACATATAGCTGTCGTAACTTAAGTAATGAAAAAGCTAAGTGTGTGTGTGTAACACAGAGATGTAATGGGTATTCTAATTACCCAGGCCGGCGTATTCCACATAACCACATTCGTCTCTCCCTTAAAAAATGAAGATTTACCGCATAAAAAGAAATAGGAAGCATAAAAAGAAACGGTCCTCAGCAACAGCTATGCCATACATAGCAACGTAGATTGTTGAGTTGCTGTAGTATGTAGCTATAAAATCTGTTGTCCAATATTTGTCAATGACTAGAACCAATTTTTTATACAAATTTTGTTATCTATACCTTTTTAGTTTTCTCTTGCAATATAACATGCTCGTATGTAAATGAATCCAATACCTTATTGTGACTTCTGATCATGTTGCTGTCCATAAAAGAATTGACTTTTTATAATAGTAAAACTATGTCCAAAAGTTATATATATATATATATATATAGTGCTGATGATGGGTTCCTAATAAAAATTGTACTCTATTGATAGTGGTGCATAGATGCTTTGGAATTGTTCTAATATATCACCGATGTATCAAACGCTAAAAATCTTTTATTGTTTATTCATACATAGATTGTGAAAGTGAAATTATATATTTTTTAATACTAAACTCGATAAGCCTTACAAACTTTGTTTGCAAAGCAGTTCTTCCTTCCTCAGCAGAGTCTGGGAGAATAAATTCAAAAATACCTAAATTTACCAAGAAATAATGTTCAGCAGATCTTATAGATCAGAAATATATACGTATAGGATTTTCATAAGTTATTCAGATGAAGGTTATTAATTAAGACTTTCACGTCACTTGATCACATTAATACTAAAAAAACTATTAGGACTAACGTAATCATGTTTGGCCAGTTTGTGACCACGGCCAGTGCAACTTGGCCTCTATGACAAAGAATGTTAATAATACATAATCGCATTATCTCTGTATATTAACAAAATGGAATTCCTTTGATAATATTAAAACAAATATGTCAAACAACAAATCAAGTACTATTAAAAATATAAATTTTCTATTAAATTAAAAGGTCCCTAGAAAGGAATACCGCCACGGAAACATTATATATGTGAAGATTAAGCTGTTTCCAAAGTAGTCTGAGCAACTATTCGCGAATAAAAAAAAATTTTTTTTTGTACCTATTTTATAACGTTCCTTTCTACATATTATAAAAATCTATTATCTTGTGTAAAAAAGGTCCTCGAAAAGTTTAATATTAATAATTAATTAGTGTGTCTATCGACAAATCTTTAGTCAGTAAAGCAGACATGTTCTAGACTCTGCTTGTTAAAAATTGTTTAAAAGATCATATAAAAATATGCTAACTAAAATTATAATGCTTTTAACAGAACTATTATTGTTTATATAAACTTTTTTTTAGCTTCCATATTTGCAGTTTTATAATTATTTGGAAAATAATTTTTATATATATTTCAATTTAAAGAGTACTTCGGTATCTTTTACAAATATCCCTTTTTGAGACCGTTAATAAAAGTAAAATTAATTAAAAGCAGTCATAGTATTGTCAATTTAATGAAATAACAAAAGGTGAAGCATTGTTGGAACAGGATAATGGTCCTGTTATTATTTTTGCTATTTCAGTTTTAGTTCCTGTCGTAATTATTCCCTCTGTAATGTGTATAAGGGTATCCAATTACTTCCAACCGCTCAGGAGTTATAGGAGCCACGTAGCTGTAGGAGTTAACAGTCCGCTTGTCAAATCCTAGTCCATTCCTGCCGATCAACCTATATTGGTAATTTCGTCTGCCATAGAGACGCCTACTTGCTGGGTCTCTAGCAAAATAACCAATCTCATCTGGTCCTCGCAATTTCCTTCTATAGTCATCGTCTCCGTGATTGTTGTTGTAACGATCGTAATCATTGTTGCCATATCCATAATTATTATTTCCATATCCGTAATCATTATTGCCATATCCATTATTTCTAATGCCGTCTCCATAATTATAATTGCCATATCCATAATTGTTATTTCCATATCCATAATTATTATTGCCAAATCCATAATTATAACCACCGTACCCGTAATCATTCAAACCATATCCATTTTTGTTGATACCATATCCGATATTGTCGTTGCCATATCCATAATCGTCTCCATAAATCTTATTATTACCAGATCTGTAGTTATTGTTTCCATATTCATAATTATTGCCATAACCATAATTATTGTTGCCATTTCCATAGTTATTCCCATATTCATAATTATTTTTACCATTATTGTTGCCATACCCATAGTTATTACCATAATTTTGGGATAGCAAACCTCCATTTCTGTTCCTTTCCCTTGATTTATATCCTTTGTTTTCTCCAATGCCATAGTTTCCCTTTTGCTCTGATCCATAAATCGGATTTGAAGCAGATTCTGCTGGAGTTATTTTCTTTGCATCCTTAACATCCTTTACAGCCTTAACATTTCTTACACTCTCAGCAACCTTGGAGTCCTTTGCGTCTATGCTGAGAAACAAAGAGACCAGCATCTGCAAAAAAATTGATTTGCGGTTTGTTAAAAGGAGCACTACAATAATATTTAAACAGAATAAAAGAAACCATGGCTTTTCATGTGTTACAGAATATTTTACTGATAGTAACATTTCCTCAATTTCATATTATTATCTTTATTTTCAGTTCACATAAGAAAATCTTTATAAAACAGCAGCTTTAATTAATAATCACAACCGCAACATTTCGTAAATTAAATGTATATCTGAAACAGCAGTACAGTCTTGACATTCACTTTTTTTTTGACATATGATGTCTTGATGTATTCAGCCACGGAATTGTCAAGTTTTTATGTACCCAAAAGGTACTTATGTACCCAAAAGGTACTAATAATAACGCTTTAATGTTTTCTATACTGAAAAACTTGATAATTGGCTGATTATATTTATTAATAGTGGGAAAAAGCCGTTTCCAATGAAATTAAAACGAGGTTGAAAGACATTATATCACAAAAAATATAATTTATGGCATTGCTTACACATTAAAATCCTAATTTAAACTTAAACATAACCCTTTTTTCGCTATGAAAATCTAATAAAATTAAACATGTTATATAATTTAATATTATACATACCAAATAATGAACCTTCATTTTAAAGTAGTATATACGAAGAACACACTAAATCTGTTCAAGTCAGGTCGGGTTCTCTATAAATAAGCATCTTTTCGTAATAATTTTTACGTGTCGATAATTTGTTATGATTTTCTAATTTAAATATAGTATGAATGTAATCATTTAGTAGTCTTTGTTCGAATAATGACTTAATATAACCACGTTAATTTGACGTTACAAAATAAATGAAAAAAAATGTACTCCGGGCCTTTATGTATTTTTTTCCTTAACATTTTTAAACGGATAAAGGTGTAAATATTTCTTTATAGAATTACTAATTACTTTCAAATATAGGAAATACTAAAATGAAATTTAAAATGGTTCAAGGCTAAGCAACCTCGAAGGTATTAAAATATGCTAATGTAGGAATAGAACATCAAATCATCTTAATCACTTTAATTTATCAAACTTAACACAGACATGATAAGTGAATAGATAATTCTTTTATAATAACAGTATAATGTATAATGGATGTAGAATATTAAATATACATACATTGCAAACTGTTTGACAGGCAAAACACGTGTGATCTTAAGAAAAAAATGAAAAATAGACAAAATTAATGAATTAGGTACATTCAACCAACTTAATCTAATCATACGTTCTTCTGTTGCAATGAACCTTAGAACTTTTGTATCCCTATAAATGCTACATCTCAGCCACGAAGTTTTCAGCAAAAGTTTTGTTTTTGAGATGATGTAAATGATGATGAAATCGTTTGTCACTTTTTAGTATTTAAACAGGATAGCCGATAGATCAATGTTAATTATAATTTCCTCAACAAGAAAATCCAATAACGCGTGGTAAAAATATATATTTGCAATAATACAAAAGGAAATAATCAGTCGGCTGCATAACAAAATGCTACAGTAACATGCAATAACAAGAGAAGAAAAATTAATTGTGAAATGTTTACATATTTTATAAATATGATAAATAAATTCTGAACAAATTTTTTGAGAAAAGATCTTTAGGTACTTTCGAATTGGCATGTAAATAAGCAGGGAACTATATAAATAAGAAGGAAATGATACAATACACTTGTGAAAATCTGATTTATTAAGATTAACATGACTTAGGAATAACTATAATTAGATTAAATCTGGTGTCCATTTTCAAGTTAAGTCATCAATGATCGGTGCAAAAATTTTGTAATAATTTTTCTAGATAACACAAATTATGTAGTGTTCGACACAATACATTGCTTGTTCTCGCAGGTTATATTGTTTTCTAGTCAAAGAATTATTGTCAACTGTTGGTAAAAAAAATCGTACATTGCATGATGTTAATTAATTACTTAGTTGAGATGAGTCCCACGAAGCACTATGGGAAAGCCCCATACAAGGCCGTCTCAAAACCGTTTCACGTGAAAGTCGTTGTTATGGAGTAAAACTAATGAATTAATTTAGTCTTATAAATAAGCATTCTTTTCTAAATATTTTTTTATTATTTTTTGCTAATCATGATGTACATAAAAAGGCATCAAAGCCGACTCATGTTCAATGGTATGATTTTTGCACAATACATTACTACATTGCAACGCCACATTACTCGAAAGTTTTTGATGTAAATGTATAAGTATTATACATTTTTGAAATGTTTATAATCTCTTCATGACGTTTCACAAATAATATTATGTATAATAAATTAATTAAAATTAACCAATATAGTTTAAGGTGGCATAATTTTCGGGTTAATTTTTTTTAAAGTGACGTACCTGTTTGCCGCTGTATGCGGATGTCGAGATATTTGTTATATTAAGATCTTTTACATTAGTTTAAACAAGGAGAAAAAAAGTGCAAAAATTAGTTTCTCATCTTTTTACACATAGCACTATTTCATTGACCTATAAAAGAAAGGCGAACCCTGAAACATCAATAGTTGTTTGTCAGAAATTTAGTTTCCTTAAAAAAGTAGTTAATACCTATTTTCAAAAATTCACAGAAGTTATCTAATTTGAAAATAATGGGTTAATTTATTTGTAGTAAACGAGAGTTGTGCAATTTGTTGATAAATGGGAATAATATAGAAGACTACTTGCAAAAAATTTCAATTTGTCACCAGATCCCTACATTCAAAGAAATAGTACCTAAATGTATCGAACGCTAGAGAAATGCATCCCGGAAAAGAGAACGCTTTGAAAGTAAGAACGTCGACTGGTTAAATTGTGAAATTCATGTTCCACTGGAGTGTCGAGTCACAGTTAATGACTGGCAGACCAACGAAACCATATGAAGCCTCACTAAAATCCGTAACGAGTACGTACGTGGCAGCCTGGGAGTCAGTGACATCGCTGATAAGCTGCAGGAGAGCAGATTGAGGTGGTATGGTCACGTGAAGAGAAGGCCGATAGACTATGTAGGAAACCTGGCACTGCAACTATCCATCCCCGGTCGAAGATCCAGAGGCAGACCCAAGACAAGATGGAAGGATGTGGTGCCAAAGGACATGGAACAAAGCAAGATCTCCGAAGACGACGTCGGCAAAAGAGTGAAGTGGAGGAGTCATACAAGGAAGGCTGACCCCACCACCATATGGAATTCATAGATAGGAAGAGAGAGACAAAGTAAGAAGCACTGCTAACATTTATTAACTTAGACCTTAACAAAGAACAGTATGAGAAACTTCGTATTTGTTTGGCGGACAAAAACTGCTCAGTGTTTCTTCTTATCCAACTTTAGCCGAAGCGAATAAGATGTGTTAGCCACCAGATTCGAGTATAACCATTACTAACATCAATGCAAAAGTCAATCTGCAGGACTTATTAGATCATACTGTGGCGCATATATTACTAATTGGTTCAGTTTACAAAAACGGTTTAAGACATTTAAAACTATTCTGCAAGTGAGGATGTGACGGGTCAACAGGCCAAAGTGAATACAAACAAGTTTTGCCTGAAGAAAGCGATTTCATATCAGATGCGAACCTTTTTATTGCTTAACTTGTACCCATTAAACTCATAGATGAACCAACTAATATTGTTATTTGGAAAAATAAACTTGCTCATCCGTAAGATATTGTAGACTTATATTGATAGAATTTGGCAAAGAAATTCCTCAGAAAACCGCGTCTGTTGTGGCTGAGATCAAAAATCAAATTAAAAACCTGTCTCCTTCCGTGATAAAAGAGGATGGTGAAGTAATTGAAATTACTTATAACCTATTTTTTACCCTGATTGATGGTACGGTAGCACAAGTTTTAACTGAAACTCCTCCGAGCGCTTCTTGTACAATTTGTGGTGCTACTGCTCGGCAAACTAATAACTTAGAGGCAGTCAGGACACGAGATGTGAATGAACGTTAATTTCAATGTGGACTGTCAACGCTAGACGTTTGGATTAGAAGTATGGAGATGATTTTACACAATTCCTATAACTTGTCTTTCCAAAAGTGTTCAGCCACTACACCAGAAAAAAAAAACAAATACGAAAAGAAAAAACTGGTACAAAAGCCGTTTAGGGAGGAAATGGGAGTGCATAACGATAAACCTCAACAAGGCACTGGAAATAGTAGTGATGGAAACAGAGCTCGGAAATTTTTGCTGAATTACTCATGCTCTGCAGACATTACTGGTGTAGACATAGAATTTATGAGACGAAACTACATTATACCACAAACTATGTCATCTGGAATGCCTATTTATTCAAAAAAGTTCGGTGAATACGCATATAGTACCACCCAACTGTACGTAAATATTTATAATTGGTATTATATGCATTCCTCAATACATAAAATATTTATTTGCGGAGAGAAAAGCATTGAGTATTATGCTATTTCACCTGTAAAGAACGCGAAGAAGCCCAAGAATCCCGCAACAAGGATTACAAAAAGTTTAGACTTCATCATTCTAGAAAGTGATCAAGAGCGGCTACCAATACAGACGTGTTCCATACCTTATTGTATACTTCAGATCCATATATATCAAGTTTGAGAAATACCTCAGAAGTCAGAACTAATATCGAAAGAACTTTTCGATGAAGCCAAATCCTTTCTTGATATCAATGAAAATCTGTAGGAGCTTGTTGAATTCTGTACATTATCTTTTCTCTTTAGACACTGTTTATACAATGATATTAAATTCTATTTTATGTGAGTAAATTACAAAAAAAAAGTATGTTTTCTTAGTAATGAATGTATTTTTTTAAGTTTTAGTTATTTAATAAATTCATAAACATAATTTTCAAAATTATTATTTTTTTCTATTAAACCTTATACTTTCACGTATATGTGTGTTAAATTACAGATCATTTACTTTTGAAATATTTGAGACACGGAGTTTTGAGATGAAACAAACGCGATTTTCCCATAGTGCGAAGTGAAAATTATAGAAGTTCCAGTATATTCATCTGCTAGTCTAAGTCGTTATCGCGCGGAACGAACCCTAACGTTGTCATTGAAAATGATGGTACAGGGTCTGGTGGCCATGTTAGGAGTAAGGAAATCCTGAAGCGAGCTGGCAGGGGAAGGACGATCGAAGGGGAAGCCCATGGCACGGCGGTCAGGGTACTTGCGGTCACGTATGCCACAATAGGAGGCTGCATCATTACATTTACCCACTAGATCTTGAGACACCTGAAAATTATGGATAGTAAATTAGAAGAATTATCATCATAGATTTCACGTTATCCCTACTAATATTATAAATGCGAAAGTGACTCTGTCTGTCTGTCTGTTACGCTTTCACACCTAAACCCACTCAACTGATTTTAATCAAATTTGGTACAAATATAGAGTTGACCTTGAGAAAGCACATAAAGAAGTATTTTTATCCCAGACGCGGACGTAGTCACTTTCGGAAAGCTAGTTTTTGGTATAGTTTTTAAACAGCCTGAATAACAATACCCTACATTAACAGCAATTTGACGTTAAGTTCAGATTTAGTTATAATCTCAAGTTAGAATCACACTATCAAATTGTACTCACTCCGTCATCATTCCAATTGGAGATCATACAGAACAGTACAACTGGGTATCCCCTTGTGGTTCCCTTCGGCAGCAGCAAGTGGTGCGGCCAGCCGCAACCGCAGAAATCGAACTCGGCAGCCTCTGCGGAGCCAGGATCGCCTGGCCGAGAACCCTGAGAGCGGAAAGTACGCTCGTATGGGATAGTTACAGATGACTCAGTGCTCGAGCGACGAATGGTTGAAGAACCAGATGGTACTGCAAAATGAAAACAGGAAATCTAACAAGAATTTTACACCGTAAAGTGACAGGAAATATGATAATCAAGTGAAACATTTAGTGTTACATGTAAACACAATAGCATTATAGAAGATTATAGTGATCTGAGAGCGAGGTAACGAGAAGTGTCATGATTACCAATAGGATATTTTAATCTATTATTTTTAATTCTATGTAATAAAGTAAGGTAATAGGGTTCTATTCTTATAAAACTATCTCAAGATGTGCAAAATCCTTAGACATTTCTCAATTATTGTTACCAGTATCAAATGAAGACATTATCTACATTTAACATGACTATTATGTACATGCAACTATACTAACTGGCGTGTGTGAACTTGTCTAACTCTATCATCAACTTCCGCTGTTCATCGAAGCTCAGGGGAGTTCCATTTTCATCGACGACTGGCGCCATGAACAAACGCACTGTACCCATTACGCCTGATCCACTTGTGTTATTAACCTCGAAGCTGGAAAAAACGGAATTCCGAAAACATTTTATCATAGAACAAAAAGTATTCAAAAGCAAAAGTTCTATATGTAATTTTTTTTATAATTTCTTTAGTCATACAATATTTCGGAATTTCATAAAACTTATTCCTCATCTACCCTTAGATTCAATATCTTTAGATTTGCCTACTTGTAATTATTATAAAATGATCGTTACTTGTACTCAAAACATGAGAGTAGGGAATAAAGTAACAGTACCTAGAAATATTAATACAGGAACATATTTTGATCCCTTAGGACATACAACTCACATATAATTAAACTCGTCATGTTGTAGATGTGTGAAAGTTGCCAGAACTGAGCCACGTGGTGTAAAGTCTAGACCTCGCCCTAGCTCCATTGTACTCTGTTCCCACTGCGTTAATAGTCGGTCAGGTCCCGCGCCCGACACAGCGCTAACAGATAGCACTTGGATACCGGGGAAATCAAGCTGGAATAAAAAATGAAAGCATTATAATGACAAAGTTATCAGAATTTGTCCGTTTTCATGTTATGAACATGAAAGCCAATAGGTTACTACTATAATTTGATGGCGCGGAGGGAGAACAATATATATCATCATCTTAAATTCGTTGCCAACATAAAAACCTCAGAAGATATCTATGAAAGTGTAAAGCACCTTCAAGGTTATGTTAAGGTTAATATGCTAGTATGACTAATACCGAACATTAAGTGCTATAATGGTAAAAATATTGTTACCTTGTCATTGAGATATGGTGGCAGCTTGTTCTTGTAGAGCTGGAAGATGTCATCGATGTACGCGTGCCAGCGATAGAATACAGGATCACGCATCGCTGTTGCGGAGTCACCCATCACTCCAAATTGTTCCTACCAATAATATGTACTTAATGTATTATTTTGTAATACTATATAATAAAATAATGTGCAACTGACTTGGCACATATAGTAAAGGTAAATCTTAGTACGACGTAGAAATATCCATGGGTAAATAGGACTTTTTTGCTATCAGTAATCCTGATCTTTAAACGCTTTACCAAAGATTTTGAATTATGAAGTTCGCTTATATTGTGTTAAATAGTAATAGAAACAAAGTAACATATGAGACGGAATAAGCATTTCATTCATATATTATGTATATTTAATAGAAGCACATCTTAAACAAACTTCAAATTGTGGTAATCCTTACATCCATCAGATAAAAGTCACCATGATAAATGATTTCATATGAGTGGTTTATATATTTTTACGAAAATGCCACATTAATTGTCCAATTCTCACTTGGTAAATAAATTTCTTACCAGATTCCTATGGTCTGGATCATGGGAATAACTGATGAACACGTGTCCCATATTGTGAAGGTCCCCATAGAAAGGTCGATTACGACTGATAATGGATGATTCCATCAGGTTACCAAGAACGTCAATCCCGGTGTCCTCATCCAAAGACATTTTACGACCGTTAGGCTGAAATTTATTTGTTTATTTCTCACATTATATGCTATAAAATATATTATTTAATGTAATAATACTTTTCATATTAAAACAAAACCATATTCATACTAGACAATTTTATTTTTGATTCCAGAAGTTTATAAATGTGAGTTCAGAAAACGAAAATACTCACAAGCAAAACGGCCATATCTTCGATGGCTTGTAGAAACCTATCCCTCCACGTTTCTAATTGGGACACATCCGCTGCGATCAAATCCACTGGACGGTCCAGGTCACGGATCTTTGTACCAGCGAAACTGAAACGAAAATAAAAGTAATATTAGGACATATTATTATTTGTGTGACTTGTAAAGTTTTGTAATTTTATTTGGAAATAAATTATAGTTCTGCCAAATAAAAAGCTCCTTACCGCGGTGGCCATGCTCTACTAGCGACCTGCGAGTCCAGTTTAGGGAAATATCCCTCTTCGATGGGCTCGCGGAAGTTACTGTAGCGTTTTGGTCGGGAAAGATCGTTGCACATGCGCTCCACGCTGTACCTGATGAAAGATATCGGTTTACCAAAAAAAGAACATGTCATTTTATATGAATGAGCACTCTCTTTAGAATGAGATTAAGGAAATGGCCTATGGTCTGGATTACATGTAGAAGTATGATAGTGACATATCCCTATTAATTTTCAATAAAATATCCATGAGTCGTGGCAAAAAAAGATTATTACGGATGTCCTAATAATTTGTAGTTTATTATATTTTTATCATATCAAGGAGAACCCATTTATATATTGCATACCTACAATACCATCACCTACTAAACAGGTACCTTGCTATAATTTGCTGATGCATGTAGTAGAACAGTTCTCCCCTGCGGTCCTTGTTGACAATGTTTCTGTCTGCTGCATCAAATGGATAAACAAGATGCCAGTGCCAATGGTGAAGGTTCAGGCCGATATCCTCTCGGAAGTACGCCACTCGCTGTTCCGGCTCAAACTCGGCTGCTGTGTAGTTTTGGGGGATCACTACTGGCAGCTGGAGCGTAAGATGGATTTGTTATTTCTTGTAGCAATTTTTTTATTTATAAATATACGAGTATTCTTTCAAAATATAGTGCCTTGATTTATTAACGCTATGGTTCGTTTATAAATTTATCTGTAACATATCTAATGATTTTACAAAACAAGCTAACAACTACATATTATTTTACCGTTTCTCATTCATGAATGTACACGAGAGTTTTTGTACAAATAATTATATATTTAAACTTATAAACTAGGAGTATTTAGATTAACCACGGTTACCTCATTCGAATGAGATTTATCCCCAGTTACTATTCCAATCAATAATAAGATATTAAAATTTGAACTAAATAAGCGAGAATTAAGTAGAAAGATAAACGTTAGAATTCATATACCTACTGTTTTTTGGGCTTTGTCACCATACGATACTTTTAAATATATTTAAAGTATATTCTACTGTAGTAGTATGACAATATCGAAGGATACTTAAAATTTTAATTATACTTACTCTGTTTCCAGGCTGCACAACGGTGCTAACCTCACGAGCTTTCCTGAAGACACGCGGATCCATGAACTTATCGGGGAAGGTCTCCGCGAATGTTGGTATATTTAGGCCCTTGGTGTCATCCCTAAAAGTATACACATTTTTTCTTTGAAATAATGAATGGTAAATACGTAGTGTATGGAATCGTTATAAGTTAGACGGAATCGAATTAGAATTATATAATTTACTAATGCTCTCATAAAGTATGCCTAATTAAGTAATATGAAGCAGAGGCGAATTGAAGATATCGGTGCTTGTTTAAATTAAGATATTCCTGTAAATGGAATTCTTTTGTAATAAGATCATGATCAAAATCATGCTTTATTAGGTTTTTATTAATAAAATTATACATACGTAATGTATTTTTTATATATTCAATATATCAATACCAACAAACCTATGCAATATGGCGACTGAGAGGCAGTAGTTGAACATGTAAGGATTTATCCTCATCTGACAGTACGAGCATACTGACATAAGGTCTTCAACATTACGCATACCTAAAAAATAAAAGAACTGATTAAAAGTACTTCTATTATAAGTATTTAGCTGAGTACGAAAACTATGTAAGATATCTGTAATTAATCTTTAAGTAAGAATATCACTAACTCATAAAAATATCAATGAGTTTGCCAGCCATCTGCCTATGTTTAGGCACGAAAAGTGAGAACTGGTCGTTGTAAGGCAGTTCCATGGGTAGGGAAAGGTTGGGCAGCGCTATGTTTCTTACTGGAATACGTCGACTCGACTCTGAACCAAAGCGATTTGCCAAAGTCGAACTCGCAGACTTGTATTTATCAGGCTGAAACCAAATTAACATATTCATTAAATAATGAAATATAATTTTCTCTTTCATTCTTACTTTATGAAATTTTAATATGTAAAAATCTAAAGGAAATTATTAAGTTTCAAGTAAAGTATATTTTTAATATATATTAACGAATTCATAGAAGGAACATAAAATAATCTTACATAGTAGTTAGCAGGCAAATCGAAGGTAGCCTTTTCTTCACCTTTCTGCATAAAGCAGGGCTCGGTGGGGCGGTCAAAGAAAAGTAAGAGGTTTTCTTTGGCGTTCGACATCGTGGTTCTATTATGGGAATCGTCTTTTAATCTGTTATTATAAAAATAAACATTTATCACTGAATATTGTAATTTAAAATATTGGTCTTGAACAAGTTAACCAAACTTGATAATAATTAATAATTAATTAATCAAATCAAACCAAATATCAAATTAACCATTTATATTTTAATAAATAAAACTAAAAACAATTTAATACGAAAGAACACTTACAATTGTATTCTTACAAGTGTAACTTACCTTTATAATTTTACAGACAAAAGGCCTTGATAAAAAATACCCTTTTAATAGCACAAAAATAATAATAAAAAAACTTCCAGATAGCCGTAATTAATACGGCCGACTGTAACGTTACCATCAGAACACCAAATATATAATAGGCCAAAAGTTTTGCACTCGAATTCGTGTGCAAGCTGCGGTTTACATATTATGATAAAATTTGGAAACCACTGACATAGTTGAAGCTATGATATCTTATTATTTAACTAGAATATAATTTTAATAATACTCTTAAAAATAACGTAATAAAATGAACAACTTTGAGGATTACAACAGTTGAATAAAACTAAGATTTTAGAATACTAAGCGTTTTTTATTACTTTATTACTACGTAATAATCCCCACGTTTCGGTTTCAGTAATCATGGTATCTGTAAAGGAGCCGTCTGCCCGTGGCAAACGAGATGTATGTATGTTTTGATAAAAAAATAGTTTCATTTAAAAAGGTATACGCTGAAATATTTAATGCTATACCTAAATCCATCCGGTTGTTTAAAATGTTAGTTTTAATTATTTCTAAAACGTGGTAAAACAATATCATATTTACCGATTATTTCTAATCTTTTTGCTTTTGCTTTATAAGATGTTCAAATATAAAACAAAGAATCTGGACGAGTGCCGATTTCTCACAATCATTCACTTCAATTCACTGAAAATCATTGCATTAGAGTCCTTAACTGGAGGTATTCTAGCCATCGCCTTTTTTTTTTTTTTTTTTTTTTTTT
>DVQO01000123.1:0-29294 GCA_018231785.1 Danaus gilippus
AGCCAATCTCACCAATCAGCTGCACTTCCTGCAGGCGCTGCTGCTCCTTCTCCTTATCGAATATCGGACTGATACTGCCGTTAGCATACTCCGCGTCGCGGCTCAGGTCAGCCACATCCTGCTTCTGGTTCTCCTTGTCACGGATGATGAGCGCCCCCTCGCTCATCGCCGCCTGCGTCGTCGCTTCCGCGTGACCGCTATTCCCGCCGCCGGCCAGCAGTCCGTTCGCCATGTTCCCGGCAAACTGCTCGCCGATACTGCCGCCTGTGCTGATGCCAGCGCCCTGATGCTCCGTCTTAAAGTCCGCCTGGTTACGGATATCGCTGAAGCCCAGCGTGCCCGTGTCGAGGCGGTTCTTGTCCGCCGTGGCCGTGGACGCAATCACCCCGCCGTCGAGCTGCGTGTGGTGACCCACCGTCATGTCAAACCCGCCGCTCCCGGCAAATATCCCGCTCTGCTCCTGCACCGAGTCGTAGTCGCTGGTCATTTTGTCCCGGCTGACATTGATACTGCCGGAGGCCGTGCCTGCACCAAACGTATAACCCACACCGCCGCTAACGCTGTTCTGCTTTCTGTTGTAGTGGTCGCTGTCCTGGGTGCTGGCAATCGTCAGGTCGCGCCCGATATCCGCCACCACGGCGTCGCCGCTCACCTGCGCCCCGGCAATCGTCGCGTCGCGCCCGGTGTTAATGGTCACACGGTTACCTGCATCTACCGTGGTCTCGTTCTGCCAGACGCCGTTACCCTTCTCGTGCCCCTTGCTGCTGTTGGCGTTCGCCGAGATGCTGATGCCCGCCCCACCAGAGCCGACACCCACCCCGACACCCAGGCTGCCACCGCTGCTGCTGTTTTTACCCGTTGTCTGGTGCGTGTCCTGCGAAGCAATCAGATTGACGTCCCGTGCCGCATCCAGCATCACGTCCTTCCCGGCCTTAATCTGGCTGCCCGCTACGGTGATGTCGCTTCCGGTGGCCTTTATTGTGACGTTATTACCCGCGCTCAGGGTGCTGCCCGTCGTCGTCTCGCTCTCCATATGCGATGAGGATTTGGACGACTGTGACCCAATAGACGCGCTGATGCCGATGGTGTTGTTATTGCGTTTGTCAGAGTCGCCCTTCGCCTGGTCCAGCGCCACGGCCTGGCCGGCCTGTACGCCTGACAGCGCCGCCTGCGTGCCCTGCAGTACTGCCAGACGCGAGTCGCTGCTCTGCTTCGCGCTCTGTGCCGTGGTGACCGCATTGTTCACCGCGCTCCCCGCAGCCCCCGACAGCGCCACTGTCAGCCCGCTGCTCTTCTGCTCAAACGTCTCATCGCGGGTGCGTTTGTCATGCCCCGGTTCAATCACCACGCTGTCGCCGGTGAGGCTGATATCCTTCTGCGCGATGATATCCGCCCCGCCAATATGCGCCTGTTTGCCTGCCGTAATGCTGACGTTACCGCCCGTCGAGCCGACGGTGCTGAAACTCTCGCTCTGGGTCGTGCCCTGCTCGCGAAGGTCGTGGGTGGTTTTGCTGCTGCCGATGGTGAAGCCGATGCCGCCCGTACCCATCAGGCCGGACTTTTTGGTCTCCTTGAAGCGCCAGGAGGTATCGGTGTTGGTCGCCGCCACGATGTCCACGTTATTGCCTGCGGACAGAGCCATGTCGCCGTCGCCCGCTACCGCTGAGCCTTTCACCAGCAGATTGTTTCCCGCCGACACCGTCACGTTGTCGCCGCTCAGCAGAGAGCCTTTCTCCCGCGTGGCGCTGTCTTCCTCGATGGTGTGGGTGGTCTTTTTACTGAGAAATCCTTTTTTGGTCTTCGTCTGCTCTTTGTAGTGGTAATCGCTCTCCGTTACCGTCGTCAGGATCACGTCGCGGCCTGCCGCCACGCCAATATCACCCTGCGCTGTCACCTCTGCTGCCTGTGCGGTCACATCCCGCCCGGCAAGAATGACCGTATTACCGCCGCTGGCCACTTCGGTGCCCTGCTGGCGTACGGACTCGCTGATGTCGGTTTTCTTCTTCTCCCGGCTGCTCGCGCTCTGCGAGCTGGCTTCCGCGAGCAGGTTCACGTCTCGCCCGGCCTGAATGCCGACATCCCCTCCCGCAGCCATCGCCGCCGCACGGGCGTTCACGTCGTTACCCGCCTGCAGGGTGAGGTCGTCGCCTGCGCTCAGCGTGCTGCCCTGATGGGTTACGGATGACGATGCGGTTGTCGCACGGTTACGCCCTGAACGGCCTTCGCTTGTGGCAATTTCATTGGCGGAGATATTGATATCATTACCCGCCGTCATACCCAGGCTACCGCCTGCCGATACGTTCGCACCGGTGATGTTGATATCCTGCCCGGCGCGCATCGCCAGCCCGTCCGTCGCGGTGATGGAGGCGATGTTGCCTACATCCGTGCCGCCAAAATTCACTCTACCCGCATCAATATTCCACTGCTGCGCGCGGGTGATGTTATTGATGCTCCCGCTAAGACTCTCAAGCCCGACAGTTTTACCGCTGATTGTTGAGCCAATGTTGTTGATATCACCAATGGCGCTCAGGTTCAGGTTCCCGCCGGCGCGGATTAAACCCGCATTCAGGTTACTGATAGTATTACTGGCGTCGAAGGAAAGCTGATTGGATGCCGCAAGGGTGCTGCCGCTGTTGGTGATATTGCCACCCGCCAGCTGCACATTGTTGCCGCTGATAACGCTGCCGTTCTGAACGGTGACATCCTTCGGTGACAGATACACTTTAGGCACCATTACCGTCTGGCCATTGATGGTCGACGCCTCCCACCACAGCAGGCTGCTGTCCAGGGCCGCAACCTGGGCTGCCGTCAGGGCCACACCAAACTGCAGGCCCAGCGTCTGCTGCTGCGCGGCGGCGCGGTCCATCAGGTAGCGCATCTGTTCCAGATCCGAGCCAATCCCGTTGATGTAGCGGCTACCGGTCTGGTTGAGTACGGCGTTGCTGACATAACGGGTATCAAACGCCGCGTCGCCGAGGAACCGGTAGTCCCGGTCCGGGTTCAGGCCGAGCCTGTCGAGGAAATACGACGAACCAAGGAACTGGTTCTGATCGGTGAACGCGCTGTTGGTTTCACGCGGCGCGTCGCCGGGCTTCATCCCCAGCAGGGCGTATAGGTCACCGTATGCTGCAGCATCAAGCTGGCCCAAACCGTCAAGTTTAGGGTTAACGGTGATGAGGTACGGGCTGTCCGGATCGGAGGACGGCACAAAATAGCCGTTGTTACCGGAAGGCAGCGGGTATGCGCTGGTATCAGCTCCTTTACCTGTGGTGTTCTCAAGTGCGCCGCCGCCGCTGAGATCTTTCAGCGCATCCGTCACGGCATCCCGCCACTGCGGCGTAGTGATGTCGAGGATGTCGGCACTGATTAGCGACTGTGCTTGATCGCCGCTGGCGATGGTCTGGTTGCTGAGCGTGTTCAGGGTAGGCGCGGAAAGGGTATTACTGAAGCCGTCCGTGTTAGCGGTAGTCAGGGTATTACTGATATCGCGGGTGAAGTTAGCGGTGATATTGCCGCCAGCCTGGATGACGGCACGCACCACCGCGCCTGTGGTGTCCGACTCAATTTCACGCCCGGAGAGTACATACGTTGCGCCACCCGAATTGATGGTTGATGCCGAATAGACGAGATATTCTGTTTCGGAACTGGCCTGATAGCTCTGGTTATTCAGTTGCTCACCCTGAAGGAGAACATCGTGGTTAGCAAGAATGTTGCTGCCGTTATTGTCCAGCATCGTTGCTGCGATTACTACATTATTGCCCGATGCGATACGTGCCGCGTTTCCGGAGCTAGTGACATCAACCTCCGTTTTTTTAATCGCAAAACGCTTAGTTTTCCCCGCATCCGTAAAACGCCAGGAAGTGGTGAAGAAAGGCTCGTCCATGGAGCAGGCTCCAGGATACATCGGGATGCTCATACAGCTACCGACATAGACCTGCGTTCGGTTTTTTACGACAGCAAAGCTGTCCTCATCCATATCGTCAAGGCTGAGATAAATAGAGTCGTTCCCCACCCAGGCCGGATTATCGAGATCAATGACCTGTGTATTTGAATGGCTTCCATCCCGCTCATTCAATAAATACGCGGTCTTGATAGTGATATCGCCTTGCTGCGTCTCAATATTCCCCGACGTGTTTACCACCTCGCTGTTCGCCGCACCCGCCGCGTCCTTCTGCATCCCCAGGCTATTGCCCGCCAGGATATCGCCGTAGACGTTATGAATACGATCGGCATACAGGCGGATGTTGTTCGCAGCGTAGATCAGCGCAGTATTAAGCAGTGTGCCCGCCGCCGCCATCGTCAGGCTGCCCGCCGTGCCGGTAAAGCCGTTAACCGTCATGTCACTCAGGCTGGTGAACATCACGTCGCCGCCCGCCGAAAGGCTTCCGGCAGCGTTAAGCAAAATGCTTTGCGCACTGAATGTGCTGCTGGCGTTCCCTGCGGTGAGCTGACCGCTGTTAGTAAATTTGCCGCCAGCGTTAATCGCAAGGCCGTTACCCTGCATCACGCCAGTATTGGTGATGTCCCCCTGAGAGGTGACCGCCAGCGTTTTACCTGCGGCCAGGGTGCTGGCGTGGGTAAGCGTGCTCACCAGCTTCAACGCGACGTCTCCCAGCGCAACGATTTGCCCGTCACCGCGCAGCGTCCCGCTCTCGAGGAAGAGATCGCCCGCACTGAAGAGCCTGCCGCTGGTCGAGTTATTCACCTCATCACTGTTAACCCCAAGCGACGAGATGCCAAGCACCGTCCCGCTGTTGGCGATATTTCGATAATCCAGAAGCAGGCCCGCGCCCTGCAACGTTCCGCTGTTGGTCAGCGTAGTCCCTCGCAGTTCTGCGCTTTCGGTCGCAATGAAGCGACCGGTGTTAATAGCCTTCACCACCACCACGAGCAGTTTCACTGCCTGAATAAGCCCGCCGTTGGTCACTTCCGCTGAATTTAGCGTGACAGTATTTGCAGAAAGGATATTGCCGTCGTTCTGAAGCCGGTTCGCGTCGGTCACCACCGCATCGCCGCCCTGAAGGGTTCCCTGGTTAACGACCACCGGTGAGGTCACATCCAGTCTGTTCTGGCTTAACACCACGCCACCTGTCGCGTTATTGAGCGAATCGCTGGCATTCAGGCTCAGTGCGTCGCCCTGCACGCGACCGCTGTTATCCAGCGTGCTGCCGGTGAGTCGGGTTGCACTGCCCTGAATTTGCCCGGCGTTAACGATGGCGCCCGCATTAAGCGTCAGCGCACCGGCGCTCAGCAGTTTGCTCCTGGCCTGATTTTCCAGGCGCTGAGCCAGCGTCAGATCCAGCGCATCCACGCCGGTAATCTCTGCGCTGTTGGCCAGGGTATTCGCCGTAAGGGTGAGGTTTTTGGCAATCCACTGCCCTGCGTTAGTCATGCCCATTGCAGATAACGCCAGGCTGCCATTGGAGGTGATTTTACTCCCTGTCCCTGAGGTCAGGTTGCCCGTCAGCGTCGCATTCAGTGACGATTCGGCCTGTATAGCCCCGGTGTTGTTCAGCGTACCGGCAGTGAGCAAAATCTTCTGCCCCTGCCACTGCCCGGCGTTATTCACCACGCCGGAGAAGACGGTCAAGTTCCCAGACGTCAGCAACGCACCAGTGCTGTTGTTGGTCAGCGCGAGTAGTGGGGTAGCCATCTCGAGACGTGATGCCAACGTCAGGGCGGCGATGCCGGTCAGGGTACCGCTATTCCTGAGGGTATCAGCGCGCGCGGTCAGGGTATCTCCCTGCATTACGCCGCTGTTGGTGACCGATGCGCCAGACAGGCTAACATCGCTGGCAGAAAGCAGGCTTCCGCGGTTATCCAGAGAGGCAGCGCTCATCTCCAGGTTGCCCTGGCTCATGATATCGCCGGTGGTGACAAGTGCGTCGGCGACCGTTGCCTTCAACGCTCCCGTTGCCAGCAGCGTGCCGCCGTGCTGCCAGTTATCCGCCGTCAGGTTAAGGGTTTTCCCCTGCACCTGGCCTGCGGTTGCGAGGGCGGTTGAGGAAAGCGTCAGTGCACCGTTGGTCAGGCTGCGTGAACCCGCCATAAGATTGAGTATGCCCGTCGTCAGGGTCAGGGAGGTATCGCCCTGCAGTAAACCGCGGCTATCAAGCCGATCGGCCTTCAACGAAAGGCTGTTACCTGCCACGGTTCCCGCGTTGGTTAAGGACGCCACCGTGATGGCATTAGCCTCCTGCGCCAGCAGAAGCCCGCCAGACGCATTGCTCACAGAGCCGACGTTCAGAGCCAGCGACTTGCCGCTCAGCTCTCCGCTGTTGGTCAGTTGTGCGCCGAATACCGAAAGCGCCGCGTCGCTGGTGATGATCCCGGCGTTTCTCAAATCCTGAATGGCAAAAGAGAGCGCAGAAGGTGAATAAATCATCCCGCCATGCTGGTTATCCAGCAGGGCGGCGACCAGGGACAACGTTGCCTGCCCCTGGAGCAGACCGCTGTTGTTGATGTTCGGCGCGTTCAGACGCAGCGAGTTTGCCGTCATGACGCCGCTGTTGGTGAGCGTCGTGCTGTCCGCCATCAGCGTCCCGGCAGAGGTTTTCCCCGTATGCGTCAGGCCGTCGCGCGCTGACAGGGTAAGATTCCCGGTAGCGGTCTGGGTGCCGTTAAGCTCTGCAGTATGTACTTCAACGGTGACGTCCCGGCCCTGAAGCTGGGATGTCGTCGCGGTATGAAGGGTGTCGCCATGCACAGTGGTCTTCCCGCCTGCGCTGGTTTCTCCGGCAAGCGATGCACTTTCGGCATTGAGCGTGATGTCCGCGTCGCTGTGCGTAACCGACGTCGCGCCAGCGATCAACGTCCCCACCGTTGCGGTCAGCCCTTTCGCCCCCGAAAGCGTACCGCTGTTGTTCAGCTGTGCGGCGTGCAGGCTCAGGGTATCGTCACTGACCAGTTTTCCGCTGTTATCCAGCTTGCCGCTGACGACGATTGTGGCGTTGCTTTTCGCGCCAGTGTCACCTTTCAGAGCCACATTACGTCCGTCGATTTCTAGCGTGCTGCCGCTCGTCATGGATCCTGTGCTGGTGATGTCAGTCCCTGCGATTCGCAGCGTCTTACCCTGAAGGGTACCGCCGTGGGTGAAGTCGCCCGTATTGAGGAGCAAATCCTCCCCTGTAGACAGCGAACCTCGCGTATTCAGGCTACCCGTCGTGGATGAAAGCGATTTTCCGGCGACGGTGCTGCCGTTGAGCGCGGCGTTGCCGGTAGCCTTCAGGGTGACGTTACCGCTGGCGTTGGTTTTACCGCTGCTCTCCTGGGCAAGAGACTGGCCGCTGAGCGCAATATCCGTGGCGCTCAGATTCCCGCGTTGGGTAATCACCCCTCCTTCCGCAGAGAGCAGGTTTCCGGCAACCAGCGATCCGTCAAGCACCGCACTTTGCGTCGCGTTGATCGAAAGATTATTAGCCGCGCTGACGGACGAACCGGTCTTAAGTACGCCCGCTGACAGGGTGGCATTCTTGTCTGCCGCGTTTTTGCCCAGGAACGTGGCGGTACCTGTGGCGGCGACAGCAAGATTACGTCCGGCCCCGGCCTGAGCCTCTACGCTTTGGGTGAGCTGTTTTGCGCTCAGCGTCGTATCCCGCCCGGCAAAAAGCGACCCGCTATTCTGTGAGAGCACCCCGCTGCTGGATAACTGAAGATCCTGACCCGCCGATACCTGTGCGCCATTCAGCACCAGCGTCTCCTGTCCGGACGCGACGATGTCGCCACCCGCTTTGTGATCGCCCGTCAGAGTGAGACTTTGCCCCTTCGCCGTGAACGCACCGCTGGACAGGCTATTGTTCACCACAAGCTTACCGCTGGCATCAAGGCTGATATCCCCTTGCCGCGCGTTCAGGTTGCCAAGGTTTACCCCCAGACCTTTTTCGCTGGAGACCAGATGAATACGGTTGGCGTACATGCCGCCCAGCGCACCGGTGTCTACCGCCACCTTCGGGGCCAGGCCTTCGCCTTTAAGCGCGCTAACGCTGCCGTCTGCCGCGACGCGGTTTGCCCCGGCAATCACCTTAAGTTCTTTAGCGTACAAACCGGCATTAATTTCGGTAGCGCGGGAGATAATCGACACCGCGTTGCTCTGGCTGCCGTCCAGCCCTGCGCCTTCAATGGTGACTGCGCCCTTCGTCACGTCCAGCGACTGCATCTTGCCGTTTGCATCGAGCACTGGTTTGCCGGTGGTCAGCGTCGCATTCGGGGTATTGATAAATCCGCAGCCGTTACAGGTAATACCGTACGGGTTTGCGACTATCACGTTGGCCGCTTTACCGGCCACTTCGGTATAGCCCTGCAGCTGCGAGCGATTGCTACCGGTCACTTCGTTAATAATGCCTTTGGCTTCCTGCCCGGCTTTCAGGTTGGGGTTATTCTGGATTAGGCCACCAAGCTGGGTCTGGTTGAGCTTGCCGGTAGCGTTATTAAGGATCAACCCCTCTTTCCCGACGTTGTAGTCGTTATATTTGTTATGAGAAATACCTGACTGATTGGGGGTAGCGATATTGACGACGGGCACGCCGTTGGCCGCTTTGTCCATCTGCGTAGTGCCGGACGGCGTGATGGTTGCCGCCACAGCAGGCAGCAGTGGCTGAGTGGCAATCAGCGCGCTCAACAAAATGCTGAGCGCACGCTGTGAAAAACGAACCTTGTCCTGTTCCATGGTCCCTGTCCTTAAAATGCCACTGATACGCGATAGTTAATAATGAGATGATCCGGCGCCAGCCAGGCCGGATAGTCCAGCGGTGTCCCGAGGGTGAACTGGCTTGTCAGCCAGCGGTTGGCGCTGGTTAGACCCAGAGCCGCACCCCATAAGGTGCCGGAGGCGTAGCGATCAAAACCGTCTTTCTTTAGCCAGCCGCCGTCAATGGAGGCCATCGCCCCGATATCGCCGACCCACGGTAGGGTGAAGAGTGAGTAATTGAGTTCATTTCGCCAGTAGCCACCGTTGTCCCCGGAAAGATACTGCTCCTTGAAGCCGCGCACGGAGCTTTCTCCGCCCAGCGTCAGGCGTTCACTGCCATATAGCCTGTCCGGTGACCACTGGAAATAGACGCTGGAAAGCCACCACAATTTGTCTGTCACAGGCCGCTGAAAGCTGCTGTTGATGCTCCATTTTCGAAATTCTGCTTTCGGCACATCGCCGTGTTTGTCGTTGTCGTTTTCCGCGCCAAACCACGGCACTCCCTGGGTGAAAGTGGGATTGAATGTGGCGACACCTGAGGCGATTTTTTGCGTATGGTTGATACCCAAAGAGAGGCTGGAGAGTTTGCGGCTGCTGGTCGCCAGCAGCACGTTATCGAGATAGTTGTGGTTGATGCGGTGCGTTACACCCAACGAAACGCCGGTTTTGATATCCCCGTTGCGGAACAATACCCAGGAGCCGCTCAGGCGATGAGTTTCGCTGTCGCCGGTGGATTGCCACAGGTAGCCATTGTTATCGAGGGTGCTGAGATAATTGCTCCAGCTATAGCTGTAATCCAGCAGGCCATAGCCGTAAGGTACGCTAATCCCGGCAGCGAAGTTCTGCGCGTCATGACTGTTTGAAAAATCAATGCTACGCCCGCCGCTGATAAACCACTTGTCGGCAAGACCCAGCAGATTATTGCCGTACAGCGCGCCGCTGAGTTGTCCGGAACCAGTGCTTTTTTGCCCGCTGTTATCAAAGCTGGCAGAGGCGTTGAGCGGGAACTCTGGTGTCGCCGTCAGATTTACTATGGAATAACCCTGCGTGTCGCCCGGGAGAATTTCAATTTCTACAGGTCTCTGACGCACGCGATTAAGCTGTTCCATCCCCTGTTCAATAGCACGCAGATTCAGGATTTTTCCTTCCAGCCCCGGGAAGGTCATTTTCAGCGTGCGGGCTGGAACGCCCTCAAGTCGTATTTGCTGAAGCTTACCTTCCAGCACGGTAAGATGAAGTACGCCACTGGAGAGATCCTGCTCGGTTAAAAACGCTCGGCTGGTGATATAACCCCGGCTGATGTACCAGTCAGAAATGGCGTTGGTCAGTGTGTTAAGACGGGCGATATCAAGACATTGGTTTACCCACGGGGCAATCAAACTCTTTTTGGCAGAAGGGGAAAACAGCGTCGCGCCCGACAGTTCAATTCGGGAAATGACGAAACAAGGCCCCTGCGTTGAGGGAACATTGACGGGCTTAGCAGAACCCGGTAACACCACGCTGCGCTCAAGCTCTTCACGCTGACGCTGGTTTTCTTGCAGCAACTGCTGCTGTTGCTGCTGAATGGTATTTCGATCGGCCGGTGAAAGGGGTACAGCTTGCGCGGTGCCTGACGTCAGCAAGGCTATGCCTGCCAGTACCTGAATAATCTTCACTTTCAGTGACATCCTTATCGCTCCTGCGCAAAGTCCGTTTTCAAACTTTCCTGTTAAAAAACGAGCAACTTATGTCAAAAAGTAAACAGTGTAAATACACGTAAACAGGATAAGGTCTAATTTTCGTTATTTTCAGATTTTTACTGTTTGTCACATCAGGCAAAATCTAAAGAAATCCCCCGTCGCGCCGATCATCATCCGTGTGTATTATTTCCTGTAGCGTTTACCACAACTAACCTTAACTCAAATACTTAAGCGCCAAAGCGAAAGGCATCATGAGCACACCGATCAAACGGCTAGAAATCATTAAAAATGCCATTGAACTGGAAGATGACGACATCATCCAGAGCCAGCTGACACGCCTGAAAAACGAAGCGTTTGACAAGGGGCTGCAGGCGATCGTCGTGGCGCTTGAACAGAAGAACTACACCGACGCCATGGCGGCCATCACTGCCTGGCTGCAAAGCCAGCGGGCCATCACGCAGTGGCGGGATCCGCAGGTGGCAGCCAGCAGGCTGGAGCTGAAGGCGCTGGAAGAGCGCCTGCGGGATCTGATCGACCGCCGCAACGCGCGCGTTCAGCAACTTGATGAGTTCAACGATCTCTATTTCTCCCGGCTCGGCCCGCTGATGCAGCAGATCCTTGCCCTGCGCAAAACGCTGGCGGAGCTGAACCTGCGTCGTCAGCAGGCGGAAGCCCGCCGTCGCGAAGAGGATTATCGCCGCTGCCAGCGCTACATGGCGCAGGCGGTGGAGGCGCTGACCACCCTCACGCAACGCTGGCGCGAGCTGCCCGCGGACTCTGTGCAGGCTGCCGAGGCCCGTAAGCATCTGCAGCAGCAAAGCGATCTGATCGCGAATCTACTGGCCGAAGCGCGTGAACTGGAGAGCGGCCTTACCCGTGAAGAAGAGCCGGCACGTCAGGCACGCGACGAGGCAAATGATGAGTATGAGAAGTATCGCGAGCAGCATCACGATGCGGAGATACGTCTGCGCAAAGGAAAAACGCTCTCTGAAGAGGATCGGAACGAACTGAAGCGGCTCTGGCGTCAGGCGAGCAAACTGTGCCACCCGGACCTCGTCGCAGATGATTTAAAAGAAGAAGCCAACGCCATGATGGTGCAGCTCAATCAGGCCAAACAGCGTGGCGACGTTAAGGCGATCCGTTCACTGGTGGCGCGTCTGCAGCAGGGCTTTGAACCGCTGATGGCGAGCGACAGGCTGAACGATCTGGAGCGTATCCGCAAAAAAATGGCGCAGGTACGCGAGCAAATCGACACCTTAGTGAACGAACTGGCAGAGCTCGAGAAAGAAGAGTCCTGGCTGCTGGTCTCGTCGCTGAACAACATGGAAGCCTATTTTGCGCAGCAGGAGAAAGCGCTGCACGACGTCCGCGCTTCGCTCGAACATCAGGTAAGCGAAGCGCAGATGGATTCAGCCGCGTAGCTATTTGGCGTGCCAGTATGCGCTGGCACGCACCAGCTGCTGATCAATTGCATCGGTCTCAAAGCGACGGCTCAGGTTTTTCACCACCTTCCCTTCCCCCGTCAGCCAGATAAAGTAATCTTCCGCCGGAACGGTCAGCGCGGCCAGTTGGTCTGCCACCGCCTGCTCGCTATGGCCCACAATCCAGGTAATGTTGAACCCGCTCAGGTGCGCGAGATAAGTCTTGTAAGACGCATCGCCGACGGTCACCACCGCATGGATCTCCGGACGAACCTTCAGGCTGGCGATAGTCTCTAAACGACGGCGCAGCGCGGGCATCCCGGACTCGTCGCACACGTAGAGCTGCCAGGCGTAATCTTCCGGCACCACCAGCGAACCGCGCGGGCCGCCGATCGTCAACTTATCGCCCACTTTCGCTTCCAGCGCCCAGCGGCTGGCGACCCCGCCGTCGTGGACGAAGAAATCGAGCACCAGTTCGTTGTGTTCCGCGTCAAACAGCGGGGTATAGTCACGCGCCTGCGGGCGGACGCCCTCTCCCCAGTCGATGCCTTCCTCGGTCACGACGGGCGGAACGAAAGTCGTACCCGGCGCCGGGAAAAAGACTTTGGTATGGTCATCAAAGCCCCGTGAGCTAAAGCCCTCCAGCGCTTCACCGCCTAAAACAATGCGCTGAAAGCCAGCATTGACGCGCTCGACGCGGAACACGTCCAGCTCGCGAAAACGCAGGTCATTACGAACACGTTGCGGGTAACGAGGTGATGTCATGGTTATGCCCTCTCAGATGAATACGATATATCTAAATAAATTTTAAATGATAATGATTGCTAATTAGCAAGAATGCAAGATCTTTTAGATTGCATCTAAACATATCTACGATATAGTTTAGATATATCTTTTAGAGAGACATGACATGCGACATGAACATGAGGGCGGCCGCCGTCCGCGTTTTTTTGGACACGGCGATCTGCGGCTGGTGATCCTGGATATCCTGACGCGCAATGCGAGCCACGGTTACGAGCTGATCAAAGCGATCGAAAACCTGACTCAGGGGAACTACACCCCCAGCCCGGGTGTGATCTACCCGACCCTGGATTATCTGCAGGATCAAACCTTTATCACCATTACGGAAGAAGAGAGTGGCCGCAAGAAAATAGCGATCACCGTGGCCGGACAGCGCTGGCTGGATGAAAACCGGGAACAGCTGGAACAGATTCAGGTGCGTATCAAAGCGCGCAGCGTCGGCTTCCAGCTGCGTAAAAACCCGCAGATGAAGCGGGCGCTGGATAACTTCAAAGCGGTATTAGACCTGAAGGTTAATCAGGAAGAGCTCAGCGACGCGCAGCTTAAGCAGATCATCGGTGTGATCGACCGCGCGGCGCTGGAGATCTCCCAGCTGGATTAAGCCAGCGCGTGCTCGCTCACGCGGAACACTTTTACCAGCTCTTTCAGGTGCATCGCCTGATCGTTCAGCGATGCCGCTGCGGCCACAGACTCCTCCACCAGGGCAGAGTTCTGCTGCGTGGTGGCATCAATCAGGCCAATCGCGCTGTTAATCTGCGAGATCCCTTCCGTCTGCTCATGGCTCGCCTGGCGAATTTCGCGCAGGATCACGTCCATCTCTTCCACGTTGCCAACCATCCCGTTGATCAGCCCGCTGGCTTTTTCGACCAGGTTCATTCCGTCCTGCGTCTGGCTGGAGGAGCTTTCAATCAGCTGGCGGATTTCACTGGCTGAAGAGGCGCTTTTTTGCGCCAGCTGGCGCACTTCACCGGCGACAACCGCGAATCCACGGCCATGCTCACCCGCACGCGCCGCTTCTACCGCCGCGTTCAGCGCCAGAATGTTGGTCTGGAAAGCAATGGCGTCGATCAGGTCAATGATGTCGGACATCCGGTTCGATGTTTCGTTAATCAGGCGCATTTTGCTGGTCACCTGCTTCATCATTTCACCATTATTTTTCACCACCGCAGCCGCATCGGCAGAGAGGTTGGTGGCTTCCCCGGTGTGGGATGCGGTGTTTTTGACCGTCGCGGTGATCTGCTCCATCGACGCCGCCGTCTGTTCAACGGAACTTGCCTGCTCTTCCGTGCGCGCGGCCAGATCCTGATTACCCGCCACAATTTGCGCGGCCGCGCTGGAGATATTCTCCGACCCGGTCTGCACCTGCTGCACAATCTCCAGCAGGCGAGTTTTCATCTCCATCAGCGCAGAGAGCAACAGGCCCGTTTCATCTTTCCCGTGGGAGGCGATGCTGCCGGTCAGATCGCCGTCGGCAATGGCTTCGGCAAAGCTCACCGCCTCGCCCAGCGGACGGGTAATCGAGCGCACAATAAACCAGCCAATCAGGCTCCCCACCACCACGCTAAAGAGCGTGATCAGGATCAGCACCAGCCGGTTGGTGCGAAAATCACCGTCCACCTGCGCGCCTGCGTTTTGCATCTCCGCGTCCTGAACCGCAATCAACTCCTGCACTTTCGCTTTGTAGGCCTGCTGCAGGCTAAGCGTGGTGGTCATCATCTCCTGAATAGCGCCAGGACGATCGTTGTTTTGCACCGCCTGTAAAATACGGTAACGCGAGTCCAGGTACTGCTGGCGGACATCGCGAATATCCGACAGAACCTGCTGAGATTTTTTATCCTGCAGGTCGGTGTTCAGCTCACCCAGGATGACGGTGATACGTTCGCTGATGGCCTTCAAACGCTGCTGTGACTGGGCGGTGTAACTCCCCTGCTCATCCAGCAGCATGAGTTGCTGAGTGCTAACAAATTCCTGGAAGTTGTCGATGAGCTGGTTCGCTTTTATCGTGGTAGGATAATCATGGGAAAGGATTGTTTGCATTCCGTGATTGGCCCGATTCAGGCTCATCAGGGACAAACTCGCGCTGACCACCATCAGTACAATAAAGAAGCCAAACGCCAGAAATAATTTCGTGCCGATCTTTACGTCATGTAAGTACATATTTACTCCATCGATGTGATTATTTCTCAGACGATCGCTGTTATCGGTAACTGGCGCGCTAACTTTATGACTTTGATCGTTTTTTTATTTCACAACCCACACAATGGATAGGCAGAGGCTATTAATTTCGCCCCATCGATCGTTATGCGGCCGCTTATGAGGGCATTGATGAAATAGCGTAGGGGAAAACCGACTTAGGCAGGAACAAATAACTGAGGCGTTTCTTTAGTTATTTAATATTATATTAACAATAAACCACATGAATAATCACAAAAAAAAGCCGCTTATTCCTGAACGAATAAACGGCTTTACGGGAACATGCCGAAATCAGTGCAGCACCGTGACCGCATCTTCAAGCCGTCCGGCGCGATGCTTCACCATGGCGGAGATGTGCGCACTCTCTTCCACCAGATCGGCGTTTTTCTGCGTGATGCTGTCCAACTCCTCAACGGCGCGGGTCAGCTCAGACAAACCGGTCGCCTGTTCTGACGTTGAGTGGCTGATCTGGGCGATGAGCCGGGTGACATTTTTCACCTGCTCGACGATATCATCCATCGTCCGGCCCGCGGCATGAACCTGATCGGAGCCGGACTGCACCTTGCTGGCGCTGGCATCAATCAACTTGCGGATATCGTTGGCGGCGTTCGCGCTGCGGCTGGCGAGATGGCGCACTTCACCGGCCACCACCGCAAATCCTTTGCCCTGCTCGCCCGCCCTCGCCGCTTCTACCGCCGCGTTCAGCGCCAGGATATTGGTCTGGAACGCGATATCGTTGATAAGCGTGGTAATGGAGCCGATTCGCTGCGTGCTGTCGGCAATGTCAGCCATGGTTTTCACCACGGTTTGCATCGCGTGCCCGCCTTCCGACGCCGCACTGCTGGCGGCAACAGAGAGTTTGTCCACTTCGGCAGCGGTCTCGGAGTTACTTTGCACCGACGCTGCCATCTGGTTCATGGTCGCCACGGTTTGCTGCACGTTGGAGACGGTCTGGCGCGTGCGGTCGTTCAAATCTTCATTGCCCTGCGCCAGTCGATCGCTGCCGTCGCGTACGCTCACCACCTGGCTTGAAACGTCATTGATCAGCCAGCGGCACATCAGCCCCAGTTGCCCGACCGCGCGCAGCGTCAGCCCCAGCTCGTCGCTCCGGTTCAGGTGCTGCACGCTGTTACGTTCACCGGTCGCCACTTTCAGCGCCTGACGCGCCACGTTTTCCACCGGGCGGACGATCTGCTGTTCAAATAACGCCGTGCCCACCAGCATGACAACGGCACTCGCGGCAAGCGATACCCAGCCCGCAGACGTTGCGAAAAGCGTTGCGGCTAACAGTGCAAACAGGATGGCCATGGCGGCGCGTACGCGCCAGCGCAGCGGCATCGCGGGCATTTTCCCGAGCCAGCCTTTGCGCACCACCAGTCCTTTATGGATACGCTTGTTGCAGCGGCCTTCATTCAGCGCCTTATAGAGCGGCTCAACCGCCGCGATCTCCTCCGCCGTCGCCCGGGTACGGATCGACATATAGCCGGTCATCTGCCCCTGACGGACCATCGGCACGGCGTTCGCCCGCACCCAGTAGTGGTCGCCGTTCTTGCGGCGGTTTTTGACGATCCCGCTCCACGGCTCGCCTTTTTGCAGGGTGTACCACATATCGGCAAACGCCGCTTTGGGCATATCCGGATGGCGTACCAGATTGTGCGGCTGCCCGATCAGCTCCTGAAGCGAATACCCACTGACCTGTACGAAGGTGTCGTTAGTGTGAGTCATGTAGCTGTGGAGGTCGGTCGTCGACATGAGCGTGGTGTCGTCGTCCAGAGGGTATTCGTTCTGGGTGACGCTGGATGGAGAGGACATAATGAGCATCCCTTGCAGGTTATTTGAATGTTAATTTTGTGGTTTATTGTTTTTTCGGCGGTTAAGAATTTATCTTTAGTTGTTAAACATGATTGAGATCGCAAATTTCAGTTAAACCGCACTTTTTGCGCGCCTTTTTAATTAATTGATTTTAAATACTTTCGTGATGAAATTACTCACAAAGCATGATCTGTTAACGCCCACTAAAGAAGCACACGCCGCACCGCACTGGTGCGCCTGTTTGCAGGAGGCAAAAATCGGCCTGCCGCTTCATCTCGTCCGGGCTTTACCGGCATGATTAAATATTGCGCAATAATCATTTCCCCTGGCGTTTATCCCGATTTTTGTTAAGTCCTCTGAAGTGGCGTAATCCCTGCAATAATTAACGCAGTATCATGTGATACGCGATCCCCGGGAGCATATTTTGAACAGGTTACCTTCCAGCGCCTCGGCTCTTGCCTGTACCGCGCACGCACTGAATCTCATTGAAAAGCGAACGCTTGACCATGAGGAGATGAAACACCTGAATCGCGAGGTCATCGACTACTTTAAAGAACATGTGAACCCTGGATTTTTGGAGTATCGCAAATCTGTTACCGCCGGCGGGGATTACGGAGCCGTAGAGTGGCAAGCGGGAAGTTTGAACACGCTTGTCGACACCCAGGGACAGGAATTTATCGACTGCCTGGGTGGTTTTGGCATTTTCAACGTGGGGCACCGTAATCCAGTTGTGGTTTCCGCCGTACAGAATCAACTCGCGAAACAACCTCTCCATAGCCAGGAACTGCTCGACCCGCTGCGCGCCATGCTCGCAAAAACGCTGGCGGCCCTAACGCCCGGCAAACTGAAGTACAGCTTCTTTAGCAATAGCGGCACGGAATCGGTCGAAGCAGCGCTCAAACTCGCGAAGGCGTACCAGTCGCCGCGCGGGAGATTCACCTTTATTGCCACCAGCGGCGCGTTCCACGGTAAATCCCTGGGTGCACTGTCAGCGACCGCCAAATCGACCTTCCGCAAACCTTTTATGCCGCTGCTGCCGGGCTTCCGCCACGTGCCGTTTGGCGACATTAATGCCATGCGCACCGCCCTTAGCGAATGCCGTAAAACCGGCGATGACGTGGCGGCGGTGATCCTGGAACCCATCCAGGGCGAAGGCGGCGTGATCTTACCCCCGCAGGGCTATCTGCCCGCCGTGCGTCAGCTGTGCGATGAGTTTAGTGCCCTGCTGATTTTCGACGAAGTGCAAACCGGCATGGGGCGCACCGGCAAGATGTTTGCCTGCGAGCATGAGAACGTTCAGCCGGACATCCTGTGCCTGGCAAAAGCGCTCGGCGGCGGGGTGATGCCGATAGGTGCCACGGTTGCCACCGAAGAGGTGTTCTCGGTGCTGTTCGATAACCCCTTCCTGCACACCACTACCTTTGGCGGCAACCCGCTGGCCTGTGCGGCCGCGTTGGCGACCATCAACGTGCTGCTGGAGCAAAACCTGCCTGCGCAGGCGGAGCAGAAAGGCGACATGTTGCTGGATGGCTTCCGTCAGCTGGGGCGTGAATATCCGGATCTGGTACAGGACGCGCGCGGCAAAGGCATGCTGATGGCCATCGAGTTTGTGGATAACGAAACCGGCTATAGCTTCGCGAGCGAGATGTTCCGCCAGCGGGTGCTGGTGGCCGGTACGCTTAACAACTCAAAAACCATTCGCATTGAACCGCCGCTCACGCTAACGATTGAACAGTGTGAGCAGGTGCTAAAAGCGGCACGTAAAGCGCTGGCCGCGCTGCGGGTGAGCGTGGAAGAGGCGTGAGATTGCGCCGGGTGGCGCTGCGCTTACCCGGCCTAATAAATACTGCATATGTAGGCCCGGTAAGCGTTAGCGCCACCGGGCAAAACCCGCACTACTCCCGTAGGCCCGGTAAGCGCAGCGCCACCGGGCAAAGTCTCTACTCCGGCAACACCCCCACAAAACAGCGCTTTTTGCGCGGCTCCGACATCAGCTCCTCAAGCTTATCCACGCAGGCCAGATAGTGCGGCGTCTGCTTGTGCGCCAGCACTGCCGCTTCATCTTTATAGGCCTCGTAGATAAAGAACCGGCTTTTCACCCGCGGGTCCTGCAGCACGTCAAAACGCAGGTTTCCCGGCTCCTGAATCGCCCCTTCGTGGTTGGCGCGAAACACCTCCAAAAACTCGTCCACGCGCTCGGGTTTGATGTTGATTTCGACTAACGTCACGTTCATTTTGCTTCTCCCTGTTTTTCTTCCTGCCAGAACTGGAACGCGTCCCGCGCGCTCATGTTCTCGTGAACCACTTTTTTCACCGCTTTCAGCATGGCGAGCGGCGCGCTGGACTGGAAGATATTCCGCCCCATGTCTACGCCGGACGCCCCCTGATCGATAGCCCGCCAGCACATCTCCAGCGCCTCGTTTTCCGGCAGCTTTTTGCCCCCAGCGATGACAATCGGCACCGGACAGCTGGCGGTCACTTTTTCAAAGCCCTCGTCGACATAATAGGTTTTAACGAACTGCGCCCCCATCTCAGCGGCAATACGGCTGGCGAGAGAGAAATAGCGGGCGTCACGCGCCATCTCTTTGCCAACACCCGTCACCGCCAGCGTCGGCACGCCGTAGCGCGCGCCCGCGTCCACCAGTTTGATGATGTTATTGATCGACTGATGCTCAAATTCACTGCCGATATAGACCTGCGCCGCCACCGCGCAGGCGTTCAGGCGCAGCGCGTCTTCCATCGCGACCGCCACGCACTCGTTAGACAGTTCGCCCAGAATCGAGTTACCGCCCGAAGCGCGCAGCACTACCGGCTTATTGGTGGCCGCTGGCACGGTGCTTCGCAAAATACCGCGGGTGCACATCAGCACGTCGGTTTCACCAAATAGCGGGGCAATGGAGAGATCGATACGCTCAAGGCCGGTGGTCGGGCCCTGAAAATAGCCGTGGTCAAAGGCCAGCATTACCGTGCGGTTGCTTTGCGGGTTGAAGATCCGCGCCAGCCGGGACTGCATGCCCCAGTCCAGCGAGCCACAGCCCTTCAGGGTATAGGGCGCGTTTACCTGTGGCGTGCCGATGCCAAAATCCTTGCCGTCTTTGATGTCGTCTAAATCAGCCATTTGCTCCCCCGTCAGAAATCGTATTTGCCGATGTTCTCTTTGGTAAACACCACGCGCTCCGGCAGCAGCACAATGCCGTTGCCCTTCGCCTCATACTGGTAACCCTGCACGCTGTTTGGCTCGATCTTGAGCGTGCCGATATCTTTTACCTCCACGCTGTCGCCCACGTTAAGATCGCCTTTTTTCAACAATTGTTCGGCGACATTGACCGCAATTTTGCCCTGTTGCACCACATCCCACAGGCCGAAGGCTTTCACCGTGCCGCGTTCAACGTACGGACGCATGACGTTCGGTGTGCTGAACCCGACGATGGCGACGCCCTCCCGCTTCAGGTTTTCTGCCGCCTGCGCCGCAGCTGGCAGGGCGTTAGCGTCCGGGGCAATGATCGCATCCAGATCCGGATATGCTTTTAAGATCCCTTCGGCGGTTTGCAGGGATTTCGTGGCGTCGTTATAGCCGAACTGGGTGGTGACGACCTGCCACTGGGGATGATCTTTCTCGATTTTGGCCTTCGCCTCTTTGACCCACTGGTTCTGGTCAGTGACGGTTGGGCTGGAGTAGAAGAACGCGACTTTGGCATTCGGTTTGGTGACCTGCTTGCCAGCCATCTCCACCAGCAGGCCACCGAGCTGTTCCGGCGTCCCCTGGTTGATGTAAATGCTGCGGCACTCCGGTTTAGTGTCGGAATCCCAGGTCAGCACCTTCACGCCGCGCTGCATCGCGCGCTTCAGCGCCGGGCAGAGGCCGTCCGGCGACACGGCGGAGACGATAATCGCGTTATAGCCCTGGTTCACGAAGTTATTGATCAGCTGCACCTGGCCGGAGACACTCGGCTCAGTCGGGCCGTCGTAGGTCACGTCCACGCCAAGATCTTTACCCGCCTCTTTCGCGCCGTTGCCGCCGCTGGTAAAGAACCCCACCCCCACCAGCTTCGGGATAAAGGCGATGCGGTCCGCCGCCTGCGCCGACGCCACGCTGAGCGCCATCGCCAGGACTATCAGTTTTGTTTTCATCTTACGCTCCGGATATGTTTTGTGAGGAGAGAGCGCACCCATTCACGGTGCAGACTCAGCGAACGTCCCATCACCACCACAACCAACAGCGCCCCTGACAGCGCGCTCGACACCTGGTTGGGGATGCCGACCATCTGTAAACCCTGTTGCAGATACCCCACCAGCAGCGCCGCCAGTGCCGTACCGATAACCGAACCTGAACCACCGTAGATATTCGCGCCGCCCAGCACCGCGGCGGTCAGCGCGGGCATCAGTAAATCTCGCCCCAGATCCGAACGCGCCGAGCCGAAATAGGAGACCATCACCAGCGCGGCAATCGCCGAGGCGACGCCCACCAGGCCATACAGCGCGTAAGGCATACCGTTCACCGACAGCCCCGCATAGCGTGCCGCGCGCGGATTTTGCCCCATCAAAAACAGGTGCCGGCCGAAGCGCCCGCGATGGGTAATCAGCCAGAAGAAAAGGGTTATCACCGCGAACAGCACCAGCGGGATCGGCAGACCCAGCACGGTGAGGTTAGCGAAGGCGGTAAAGCTGTCCGGGAAGCCGCCGATCCCCTCGTAGCCAGTCGCGCCCGCCATGCCGGAGAGCAGTAGCGCCCCGCCGCCGTAGAGGTACAGCGTGCCGAGGGTTATCACTAACGGGCTGATGCCGGTGTAGTGGATCAGCGCGGCGTTCACCAGCCCGCACAGCAGACCGAGCAGCAGCGTCAGCGGGATCGCCACCGCCATCGGCCACCCCGCCTGCATCATCACGCCCAGCGCAATGGCGCACAGGCCGATGGTGGAGCCGAGCGAAATATCGATCCCACCGCTGATAATGACCAGCGTCAGCGGCAGCGCCACAATACCGATGCAGATAAAGTCGCTGGTACTGAACAGCAGCATGTTGATATCGAGCATCCGCGGGTTGATGGCCCCAAAGAGCAGGATCTCCAGCACCAGCAAAATCAGCAGCGCGCTTTCCCAGTTAAGCCTCATTTACGCCACCTCTTTTTTGCGTTTTGGAAACGGGGTAACGTGCTTTCCCCCTTTATTGCCCGGCTGGAAACGGCTGTATTTCAGCGCCCGCTGATGTCTTGTGAGCGCCTGACGCAATCGCCCGTCGAGCACCAGCACGCCCAGCAGCACCAGCCCGGCAATAAAATCGTTCCACCAGGCCGGGAGCCTGAACAGCACCAGCACGGTGTCGATTTGGGTCAGGAAGAACGCACCGAGCAGCGCGCCAATCAGCGTGCCCGTCCCGCCCAGCAGCGAAATACCGCCAAGCACGCAGGCGGCGATGGCTTTCATCTCCAGGCCGCTGCCGGTCTGATTCGGCACAAAGCCAATCTGCGCGGCAAAGACGATGCCTGCACAGGCCGCCAGCATCCCGTTAAGCGTAAAGGCGATTATCCGCGTGCGGTTGACCCCCACGCCCAGCTGGCGCGCGGCGGCGAGGTTGTCCCCCACGGCGTAGAAGTCACGGCCAAAGGCGGTGCGCGACAGCGTCCACGCGCCGACGGCGGCGAAGAACAGCACCACGAAGCCCAACGGTGAAATCCCGAGGGCAACCGGCGCGGAGAGCGCTTTCAGATCCGGCGGAAGCCCTTCAATCCACTTCCCGCCGGTCCAGAGCAGCATCGCCCCACGATACAGTCCCAGCGTACCGAGGGTGGCGACAATCGCCGGTATCCGCAGCCCCACCACCAGCACCCCGTTGAACGCGCCCGCCAGCGCGCCGATCGACAGAGCAAAAAGGATGGCGACCGGCAGGCTGTAACCGCTGTTGAGCGCCACGCCAACCGCGATGGCAGACAGCCCTACGGTAGACCCGACCGAAACGTCGATGTTGCGGGTCAACATCACCAGCGCCGCGCCAAGCGCCAGCAGGATCAGGATCTGCGCGCTGGCGAAAATCATCCCCAGGGTTTGCAGACTGAGATAGGCCGGGTTCAGCGCCACCAGCACAACGAACAGGGCGAGGATCGCCAGAAACGCGCTCAACTCGCGGTTTTTCAGTAAGGTCTTCATGATTGCCCTCCAAACGCCAGCCCCATCATCCGATCGAGCGTCACGGCGTGGCGCGGCAGTTCGCCGCTGAGCATGCCCTGATGCATGACCAGCACGCGATCCGCAAGACCGGGAAACTCGTCGAGATCGCTTGAGATCATCAGCACCGCCACGTTCTGAGCCGCCACGCTTTTGATCAACTGATAGATATCGGCGCGCGCCGAAACGTCCACACCGCGCGTGGGTTCATCGACAATCAGCAGTAGCGGGTTGGCCTCCAGACAGCGCGCCAGCAGGACCTTCTGCTGGTTACCGCCAGAGAGCGTGCGCACGGTTTGATCCGCATGGTTGAGCTTGATCCCCAGCGCCCGGTGATAACGCTCCACCACCGCAGATTCCCGCCTGCGCTGCTGCCAGAGAGACGGCTCGTTCAGGGTCACGGTGTTCCAGCGAACCGGCGCATCCAGGAACAGGCCGGAGACCTGCCTGTCTTCCGGCAGGTAGACCAGCCCTTTTTCCAGACGCGCGGCAACCGAATCCGCGTTGATCTCCTGATTTTCCAGCCAGACACGCCCGCCGCGCACGGGGCGCAGGCCGTAAAGTGTTTCAGCGAACTCGGTACGCCCGGATCCCACCAGCCCGGCCAGGCCGACGATCTCCCCGGCGTAAATCTCCAGGCTGAGATCGATAAACCCTTCCCCGGTAAGATCGTCTACCCGCAGCACCGGAAAGTCCTGCGGCTGGGTCCGGCGATTCCCGGGCAGCGCCAGCCACAGTTTTTGCGTGTCGCTTAAGCGTTGTTCCCGGCTCACCGGAGTCATGGCGGCAATCAGGGCGTTATCGTCAAAGGTCGCGGTTTCGCCGCTCAGCACCACGGCCCCGTCGCGCATCACCGAGACGTGGCTGGAAAGCTGGCGGATCTCCGGCAATTTATGTGAAATAAAGACAATGCCAACGCCCTGATCCTGCAGGGCGCGGATCTGGCGAAACAGCCGCTCGGTTTCGCCAGGGGTCAGCGATGCCGTAGGCTCGTCGAGGATCAGAATTGTTGCATTGCGCATCAGCCCGCGCAGGATCTCCACCATCTGCTGATCCGCCACCTCCAGCGTGCTGGCGGTAGCATCAAGACTGAGCTGGCACTGCAACTGCAGCAGCTTCTCCGCAAGACGCTTGTCCACCCCCTTTTCGCGCGGCAGGCGGAAAAGGATATTTTCCCGCACCGTCAGGTTAGGAAACAGCAGCGGCTCCTGCGGCACCAGGTAGATCCCCAGCCCGTGCGCCTGGCCGGGGCTGAGGCGTGCATATGCCCGTCCGGCAACCGAAAGTTCACCGCTGTCCGGCGTCTCGACGCCAGCGATAATCTTCATCAGCGTCGATTTCCCCGCCCCGTTACCGCCCATTAACGCATGCACCTGGCCCGCAAGCAGCATGAAATCAATGCCTTTTAACACCGGCACGCCCGAGAACTGCTTGCTGATATTCCGTGCTTCGATAAGTGGGGTCATCATCGCTCCGCTGTTGAACAAATGATTTTTTGATTTAATAATGTTCAAAAGCGTAGACGGTGAACTATATTTACAACCGTGCAGGGATCACAGTTTTATCGATTAAGATCCAGATACCCCTAAAACAATTTAAAAGATCTGTTTTGCCGCGTGGCTCACATTTTCGGCCCGCGCCTGAGCGAACATATGATCTAAATTTTTATAAGAGTTCAAATATGAGCGATAAACGCACTGTGGAAGAGGGTCGTTTTGCCGGGCTGGCGCTGGCGGAAGAGGAGCTGGTCGCTCGCGTGGCATGGTGTTACTACCACGACGGGCTGACCCAGAACGACATTGGCGAACGGCTCGGCCTGCCGCGCCTGAAGATCTCCCGCCTGCTGGAGAAAGGCCGCCAGTCCGGGGTGATCCGCGTGCAGATCAACTCGCGCTACGAGGGCTGCCTGGCGCTGGAGACCGAACTGCAGCAGCGCTTTGGTCTGAAGCTGGTGCGCGTGATGCCCGCCCTTAACACCCCGCCGATGAACGTGCGGCTGGGCATTGGCGCAGCGCAGTCGCTGATGGGCGTTCTGGAACCCGGCCAGCTGTTAGCGGTGGGATTTGGTGAAACAACCATGAGCAGCCTGCAGCACTTAAGCGGTTTTATTAGCTCACAGCAGATCCGCCTGGTAACGCTCTCCGGCGGCGTCGGGCCGTATATGACCGGTATCGGCCAGCTGGATGCGGCCTGTCGCGTCAGCATGATCCCCGCCCCGCTGCGCGTTTCATCCGCCGGGGTGGCCGGGATCTTAAAGCGTGAAACCAGCGTGCGGGACGTGATCCTCGCTGCCACCGCCGCCGACGTGGCGGTGGTTGGGATTGGTTCAGTGAACCAGCGCCGCGACGCCACCATTTTACGCTCCGGCTATATCAGCGAAGGTGAACAGCTGATGTACGCCCGGAAAGGGGCGGTGGGCGACATTCTCGGTTACTTCCTCAATGCCGACGGCGAGTGCGTCGAGGAGCTTGAGATCCATAAAGAATTACTCGGCGTCACCCTTGATGAACTGGCGCAGCTGCCCACCATCGTTGGCGTGGCCGGAGGTGAAGAGAAAGCCGATGCGATTTACGCCGCACTGAAAGGTCGCCGTATTAATGGCCTGGTGACGGAAGAGACGACAGCCCGCGCGGTGCTTGCTCTGGCAACATAAGAGAAGGTCCTGCGCCTGACACGAGGCATGCTATGAGTTACCTTTTAGCGTTAGATGCAGGGACAGGCAGCGTTCGCGCCGTTATTTTCGATGTGCAGGGCAACCAGATTGCCGTCGGCCAGGCCGAGTGGAAACACCTGAGCGTGGAGAACGTGCCCGGCTCGATGGAGTTTGACCTCGACACCAACTGGCGGCTGGCCTGCCAGTGTATTCACCAGGCGCTGGAGCGTGCCCACCTGCACGCGGCGGATATTCAGTCCGTGGCCTGCTGCTCCATGCGCGAAGGCATCGTGCTGTATGACCGCAACGGCGACGCCATCTGGGCCTGCGCCAACGTCGACGCCCGCGCCAGCCGCGAGGTGGCCGAACTCAAAGAGATCCACGACGACCAGTTTGAATCCGAAGTGTATGACGTTTCCGGCCAGACACTGGCCCTGAGCGCCATGCCGCGCCTGCTGTGGCTGGCGCACCACCGCCCCGATATTTATCGCAAAGCGGCGACGATCACCATGATCAGCGACTGGCTGGCGGCAAAACTCTCTGGCGAGCTGGCGGTAGACCCGTCCAATGCCGGCACAACCGGCATGCTGGACCTCTTTTCCCGCGACTGGCGTCCGGCGCTGCTCGACATGGCCGGGCTGCGCGCCGATATCCTCTCCCCGGTGAAAGAGACGGGAACCGTGCTGGGGGCCATTACCCGCGAAGCCGCGCAGCAGAGCGGCCTGCGCGAAGGCACGCCAGTGGTGATGGGCGGCGGCGACGTGCAGCTTGGCTGTCTCGGGCTGGGCGTGGTGCGCGCCGGGCAAACGGCGGTGCTGGGCGGCACCTTCTGGCAGCAGGTGGTCAACCTGCCGCAGGTGCGAACCGATCCGGATATGAACATCCGCGTGAACCCTCACGTCATCCCCGGTATGGCGCAGGCGGAGTCGATCAGCTTCTTTACCGGGCTGACCATGCGCTGGTTCCGCGACGCCTTTTGCGCGGAGGAGAAGTTAATTGCTGAACGCATGGGCATGGATACTTACACCCTGCTCGAAGAGATGGCCAGCCGCGTGCCCGCGGGCTCACACGGGGTGATGCCGATCTTCTCCGATGCGATGCATTTCAGGCAGTGGTACCACGCCGCGCCGTCGTTTATTAACCTCTCCATCGACCCGGAAAAATGCAACAAGGCCACGCTGTTCCGTGCCCTGGAAGAGAACGCGGCGATTGTCTCCGCCTGCAACCTGACGCAGATATCGCGATTCTCCGGCGTGACGTTTGACAGCCTGGTCTTTGCGGGCGGTGGTGCGAAGGGCGCGCTGTGGAGCCAGATTTTAAGCGATGTCACCGGGCTGCCGGTGCGCGTGCCGGAAGTCAAAGAGGCGACGGCGCTGGGCTGTGCCATCGCCGCGGGTGCTGGCGCCGGGCTGTTTACCGACATGGCCTCCACGGGCGAGCGGCTGGTGAAGTGGAGCCGCGAATTTACGCCGAACCCGGAATACCGGGAACTGTACGACGGCATGATGCAGAAATGGCAGGCGGTGTACGCGGATCAGCTTGGGCTGGTCGACAGCGGGCTGACTACGTCGATGTGGCAAGCCCCGGGTCTGGTGCGGGCATCCCCCTCACCCCGGCCCTCTCCCTGAGGGAGAGGGAGATCGTGTCCCCTCTCCCCGTGGGAGAGGGTTAGGGTGAGGGCATCAGGCTGCACAATATTTGAATCCCATCACAATCGCCGCATTCCCCTTTTCCCTTTTACTCTCCGCTGGCTAAATTAGTAACTCATCCGACCACATAACAATAATTTTACACTGGAAGAGACTATGAGCCGCTACCCGTCGTTATTCGCCCCCCTCGATCTGGGGTTCACAACGCTCAAAAACCGCGTGTTGATGGGTTCGATGCACACCGGGCTGGAGGAGCGTCCGGACGGCGCCGAGCGGCTGGCCGCTTTCTACGCCGAGCGCGCCCGGCACGGGGTGGCGCTGATCGTTACCGGTGGCGTGGCCCCCGCGGTTTCTGGCGTGACGATGGAGGGCGGCGCGGTGCTGAACGATGCGGCCCAGCTGCCGCATCACCGGATCGTGACCGACGCGGTGCATAAAGAAGGCGGTAAAATTGCCCTGCAAATTCTGCATACCGGGCGCTACAGCTATCAGCCAAATCTGGTTGCCCCGTCGGCCCTTCAGGCCCCGATCAACCGCTTCACACCCCATGCCCTTACCCACGATGAGATCCTGGCGCTGATCGAGGACTTCGCCCGCTGCGCGGCGCTGGCGCGCGAGGCGGGCTATGACGGCGTAGAGGTGATGGGGTCGGAAGGCTACCTGATTAACGAGTTCCTCGCCGCCCGGACCAACCATCGTGACGACGAATGGGGCGGCGATTATGCCCGCCGCATGCGTTTTGCCATCGAAGTGGTGCGCGCCGTACGGGAACGTGTGGGCGCAGATTTTATTATCGTCTACCGCCTGTCGATGCTCGATCTGGTGGAGGGCGGCGGCACGTTCGACGAAACCGTACAGCTGGCGCAGGCAATTGAAGCCGCCGGGGCCACGATCATCAACACCGGCATCGGCTGGCACGAGGCGCGTATCCCGACCATCGCCACGCCGGTACCGCGCGCGGCGTTCAGTTGGGTGACGCGTAAACTGAAAGGGAAAGTGTCTGTTCCGCTGATTACCACTAACCGCATTAACGATCCGCAGGTGGCGGAAGAGGTCATTGCGCGCGGCGATGCCGACATGGTGTCGATGGCACGCCCGTTCCTCGCCGACGCGGCGATCCTCTCCAAAGCGCAAAGCGGACGCGCGGACGAGATCAACACCTGCATCGGCTGCAACCAGGCCTGTCTGGATCAGATCTTCGCGGGCAAAGTCACCTCCTGTCTCGTCAACCCGCGCGCCTGCCATGAAACGAAAATGCCGGTAACACCTGCCGTCACCCCAAAACAGCTCGCCGTGGTCGGCGCGGGCCCCGCCGGGCTGGCGTTTGCGGTGAATGCCGCCGCGCGCGGGCACAGCGTGACGCTGTTTGATGCCCTGGCTGAGATCGGCGGGCAATTTAATATCGCCAAACAGATCCCCGGCAAAGAGGAGTTTTACGAAACCCTGCGCTACTACCGCCGGATGATCGACCTGACGAGGGTCGAGCTGCGGCTTAACCATTTTGTGAATGCGTCGGATCTAATGGCGTACGATGAGGTGATCCTGGCCAGCGGGATTGTCCCGCGCCTGCCGGCGATCGCGGGCGTCGATCATCCGAAAGTGCTGAGCTATATCGACGTATTGCGCGACAAAAAACCGGTCGGCGATCGCGTGGCGATAATCGGCTGTGGCGGGATCGGTTTTGATACCGCCATGTACCTGAGCCAGCCCGGGGAAGCCACCAGCCAGAATATTGCGGCGTTTTGTGAGGAATGGGGGATCGATACCAGCCTCAATCAGATTGGCGGCCTGCGACCGGAAGGTCCGCAGCTGCCAAAAAGCCCGCGCCAGATCGTCATGCTGCAGCGTAAAGCCAGCAAACCGGGCGACGGGCTGGGCAAAACCACGGGCTGGATCCACCGCGCCACCCTGCTCTCACGCGGGGTGAAAATGATCCCGGCGGTGAGCTACCAGAAGATCGACGACGACGGGCTGCACGTGCTGATCGGCGGTGAGCCGCAGCTGCTGGCGGTGGATCATGTGATTTTGTGCGCCGGGCAGGAACCGAAGCGCGATCTGGCCGAACCGCTGCGTGAGGCGGGCAAAACGGTGCATTTGATCGGCGGGTGTGATGTGGCGATGGAGCTGGATGCGCGGCGGGCGATTGCGCAGGGAACAAAGCTGGCGCTGAGTATTTAACGGCATTGCCCGGTGGCGCTGCGCTTACCGGGCCTACGGGTCCGAGGCCATTGTAGGCCCG
>DVQO01000124.1:0-29273 GCA_018231785.1 Danaus gilippus
GGGGGGTCAAAAATCTTCGAAAATTGCGTTACGTAATACTTGAACGCTCCCTTATTCAGAAAACGGTAATATTCCTTACATATAAATATAACGATTAAAAGGATTATAAAATAATTACAATAAAATAAAATAATATGAATATATTCAAAGAGGAAAATGTTAGTTAATTTGTAAAATCATACTTTATAAAAGATCTGAGTTATATTTTGATCAGTGGATTGTTTGCACGCGATCGCTACATTTTCTTGACCGCATTGGGAGCGAGGCGACCTCTGTAGGAAAATAGATTAAACTATGTCAATATAATATTCATGGTTAATTAATTGTATAATTATACTTCTTTCAAAATACGGGAAGCCTAAATATTTAATTTATTGTCTTGGTTTATTGACAAATGTATGTTTATGTATATTTATAAATATTTTTAAATGGTTTTATATAGCTCACCCCGTTTGTTTTATTAAATTTAAATCCTTAAAAGTCAACCGGAGCCAAGTTCTGAGTTAATTGCTATTCAGAAAATGTTCTGTCCGTGACAAGTGAAAGAAAGTTGACCGAAAAAACTTACGAGGTGACTCCGACTGTGACAGGTAAACAACTTTTACTTGGGGATTCCTGTTGGTCGTTAGGATTTGTTTCAACTACCTTGTTTATTTATAATGAAATGTATATATATATATATATGTATATGTGTATGAACTTACATGAAACTTAAATAAAATTGTGTTTGCAAATAATCTAATAATCACGTAACCTTCTTATATGTAGTCTATTTTTGTGTAATATAAATTTAGAGTTACTTACCTTAATTCATTTTAATATTTTTAACAAAATATAAAGAGAGGATACTCCTCATCATTCCATGTATTCACGGTGCGGGTGCCGGGTCCATCATTGCAGGGAGAGGAGCTTCAACAAGGCCTGGGACTTGCGACCCAGGTGTAGGTACGTACTTACAAAGTAAATTCATACTGAATAAGTATGAATTAGACATTTAATCACTTATTTCATTTTGCAACAGATGTTTTAACCAGGTACGTCTTCAGTATAAACTTCTGTATCTATATATTTATTGGATTTCAAACATAATAATTATTTCGTATTTGTAATATAATTTATCATTCGTCAAAGTCGGAAATTGATTCAACCGTTTATATTGATACATTTTAATAAACTCAATAATGCTAATTAATTTGTAGGTTTAGTCATATTATGTAGATAATTAATTATTTAGTGGACTGTAAACAGAATGTTACTTCATTAGCTGCAGTTACTAATTGTTACATAACATTATGATTAAACGCATTCGAACAATGCAATTAGACATCATTCAAACAAAACCGATACAACACAGCGGTCACACGACATCTGGCGGATAAAATATACAACTTTATGTTCATCGTAGTTTTAATTTATTAAAATGGAAAAAATATGTTTGAACAAACAAATGTTACACTTCATTATTATTATTCTATTGTTAAAAATAGAAAATATAATTTGAATATTTCAGAAAAAAAAAATATAATAAATGTAGAATATTTAGAAAAAACTGTTGAACTAAAAAGATAATAAAGTAGACTTTAACGTGCCTAGATGTAGTAACATAGATGACTTCGATTTTAAACAAAATCAGTGTTTTGTTTACGACTTTACTTTCTCTCTTGTAACTTGTATTACATTTAAAATGGAAATATAACTAGGTGAATGTGACCATAAGTTATCTATGTAAATTATCTACATAATTTGCTAACTGTTTTAAATCTCAATTATATCTGGGTGTATGAGACGTGCTGTAAACTCCCTGTTAGGTTGTTATGCAGTTGTTTAATAACAGTGAAGTATCATTTCTCAATATCATTTTATAAACGAGTCGACGGCTCCGTAGTCACCTTCAATTCAAAGCTGGCTCAGCGAAAGTTTCGACAGCCGCTGTCAAAACAGTATAAAGTAACTCTTTCTTATTCTTTAACAGAATAACCGAGAATATTTTGTTCTGGAGAGTATTCTTTGTTTAGAACTTTTAAAACCATCGCCTCGCTAGACTTACTTGGGTTGTTATTATTTTAAAATAAACACTCGGCGACCCCCAGGGGTCTGTCTGTAACGAACTTGAAAGTTTCGGTTATTATCATTTTAATTATGCACTAATGAATTAAGGATCCGTAACAATATTGTTTGAAAAAGCAATTTATATAATAATTGTATGTTATATTGAGTGCATTACGCTGAACTAATGATTGTTTAATCTTTTGCTTGTCGAACAGTAGTAAATCATAACTCTTACACAATATATCACGTCACCAATGCTGCGTGAAAGTGAAAATAAGTCCCTAAAAATCCCGTCAGTATAATAGTGCCCTAATAGGGTCACTGGATACCACGCTCGAGCGATCAAAGCGATTATCTGGACCTTAAAATCCTAAGCTATTGCTCGATTGGTCTGCCTCGTTTGGATTACGTCATCTTTTTTTCGTTTCTTTGATTTACGTTTTGTATTACTTTGGTAAATTATTGTGTATTTTCAGGGGGAGTTCTCTCGTCAAGAGATTCCATTATTTTTGGTCGATCAGACGAATATTCATTGAGAAGTTATTGGAAATACGGGTTTAAATTTTGATCGTTATATCATATCTGGTCAATTTGTTTTTTATTAGTAATTAATAAAGAAAACAAGTTTAAAGAATTCAAATATTTATGACATCTCTTCAAGAATATAAGAAAAATATCAAGAATATTTCCTATTGATATTCATTAATTAAAAATATAAGGATTTTGAATGTAATTTAATATTAATTAGTACCTAAAAGTGTATACCGATAAAGTTTTTCTTCAGTCTTTACTAAACAGTGTTTCAATATAAATGTATTCTCGTACAATTATATGTAATGTTCATATTTAATCAAGAATAACTCCAGTCCGTTGAGAGACGTCACATAATCAACCACTCCATCATCATTTGCTATCTTTCCGACATTTTTGACATCATTTGTGGGATTTCTTGTCTTTTATAATTAATAATCTTATTATATTTCAAGTATATAAAATATAATAGTTAAATTTATGTAACATTACTAAAATTATTAATTGATGATAATATTAATTGAAATGAGAATTATTTTAAGTAAAGAGCAAATAGTATAATGAATTTTCATTAGTTTTTGTAAAGAATAATATTGGTTTCATCCCGAGCCGAAGTTATTCCCTGAACATATCGCTGCAGTATCTCTACTCGATGCATAAAGTTTTATTGAAAAACTTATTTCCTAGGATTTAAGTACTTGAGATTTCAATGCTGCAATTTCAAATATATTTGATGTTCAAGTTTGAACACCTGGATTAGTAAACATGCTCGGCATCAGAATACATTTACAGCTGTAATCTGTTCATGTTTTCGCGCAGTTATTGTTTGGAGTAAACAAAATGTAAACAATGATGCGTATGAGATGCATTGTTTATGAACTTTTATAATGATAACACTATGGCAATGACCGTAGCATTGCAATTGACCGCATCGCTCCACGTGCGAGGTATAACTTCCTATATCCCTCTCTCTCTAACACTTACATCTCAACCCTCACCCCTATACCCGTCTCTGTCTAACGCGGAAAATTCTAAGGGCTGTTTTGGAAGCCTCCTCAGTTTTCCTCGTGATCTCTCAAAGCACGCGCGTGTCGGTTCCACTCTCAATATTGTTACGTGCTTTATTCGTTCGTGTCATATTTTCTTTATTTTTTTTTTCATTTTAAACTTCGCAGCAATCTCTAGAGTGAATCTGAACAAAATGTTTGCCTAAAATGTTTTTATGAGAAACTTTTTTTTTGTAGTCCCAAAACTTTTGCGTGTATTTTGAAAACTATCGTGATTTTTATTTCTTTTGTGTTTGGTGGAAAGTGTACGATTGTTTTGTTTGTTTAGCCATTTGTAAGTTGATGACTGTATTTATATTCATATCTATATATATATTTATAAAATATAAAATGAATTCATATTCAATATTTGTGCTTTGAGGTTTTTCAACCAAGGAGGATTTAACATGCAAAAATACTTTTTTAGTATTCATAAATTATTTAAAATATTAATTAATCCTACATCGTTGAAGTTTTTGAATTAATAACTTTATAAAATCCGGTTACGATTCTAAAATTTACGTACGAACCAATATTTTTTCTTTCGATAAGCAGTTCTAACTTCCAATGTCAAATAAAAATTGACATTTGAGTTTAGAACATTATATATTGAGCCTGCATTTTTCATATCTATAAAAAATATGAAAAATTAAAGCACTTATATTATTTGCTGCTTCAAGTTGGACACTTATAAAGATGTAGACGTGTTAGAAACAATTATCGGAATCCGTAGAGCAGTCATTCGATACAGAAGCCTTAACCGGTCTCTGTCTGTTTGTCGCAAATAATATTATGAAGTCTTGAAAGAGGATTATGTATGAGTGTCAAGTGTCTAAGATGTATGGATTATGGAACAGTAGTCTGTGGCGGAGTTGTCATCAGCTCTGTTACTACATGAGACGGATTAGGACAACTGTTGGATACATTATTATGTTAGAAATTTTTTGAGTACGTTTTATCATAATCAATATTCTTTTCTTAAGAATTTTTTATCCTTTAAAAATATTTTCATATCTGAGGATCATGGTTGGGAATGTTAATTTTCCCGGATGCTCTTAAAACAATTTATTTTATGAAATATCCTTTTTATAAAAATCATTAATCTTCTTTAAATTCTTGTATCCAGAATATTTTAGAATTTATTTTATTACATTAACTAAAGTGTTATAAAATCGATCGCCACGTTTCATGTAACTCGCTGTTAAAATGTCTTTAGTTATTAAAATCACGTTCAATGTCTTCTAAGCTATCAGCAGCTAATGAATTAACGAAGTTGTTCGTCGTTGCGAGGGGATCCGATCACGCATTGCATCCTTACATCGATTAATAGCACGCATTCCAACTATTACTATCGATTTTCTATTGGATTCCTCAAATTCTTTATGAATTCTTTACGGTTTTAAGTATTATATATGTTATACGTGTACATACTATGTGATCAACACCTTACTGATACTATCAGTTGTATATTTAACATGGAATTTCGACCGAACATACTGTAATTATTTCACCATTAACTTGTTATTTTGCTACCTACACGTAACAATAAATTATTTTATTATTTACAATTAAATAAAATTTAAATTGAGACAATAATATCTGAATACGATTGAATTGTATTCAATAAAAACTATTAACGTATAATATATTGAATAAATTAAATAGAGAGAATTTAATAACCCAATATAAAAGAATCAATGGATTATGTCGTGGCTACAAATACATATAAAATTAGTTTCCCTCCGTCTGTTAGTACGTGAATTATGACGTCATATCTTTACTAATATAATATATTACATACATATAAGTCTCATTGATTTGATACAGATTACAAGTATTTCGATTTATGTGCTCACTTTTTTTAATGAAAATATTTTAGAAGTTAAATTACTAACATATAACTTTGATGCTCGGAAGAATACATATAAAAATAACCTAATTTTAGAGAAAAGTAAGGAACAAATGTTAGTTATAAATATGAAGTACAACGTCAGCGCTTCGTTTTGTTTATTTTCAAATCGCTTTTGTGATGGATTTATCTGATTCATGCGGGCTGTAATTAAGCGTTTCGCGAACCCATTGTACGGTTTGATAACAAAACATACAAGACAATAATCGCTCGTGCTCCTGATGGCGATTGACGCTTCTATAAAATATACACAGATTTATATATTTTATACAAAACAGGGTTTTTAATATAGAAAAATTGATTTTGATATAATATTCAGTTGAAAAACATTCAATTTCATAACGGCTCTCTGCGTACTGTTATATGAATTTTGAGTAACGTAATATCAAATGTGACCGACTGAACATGGTTTTGCTGAAATCAATGACTTGTATTAAAAGTGGATTCAAATACTTAATAATATAAGTTCTATAATATGTATATCTTGATGTAATATATGAGTATTCTATATATAATCAAATATTATCTGGCACCATTAATTCCATAGGCAATGGTGTGTGAAGGTTTAATTAGAAATATTTCAATTAAGTGACACCTGGGGTGGCGAGTGGCTCGGAAGAAATTGCAATAACTCTGATCACCGGACTGGAAGACATTACATGTGATGGTGACGTCATAGCCGACCTTATATAGGTATTATCAGAACTAACTGCTCTTGGAACTGGCATTGAATAACCATTAATATGTACCATCATTCATGTAACTTTTATTCTTTTAGAGAAGTCTATCGTGATATCTGAGCATGTTAGTAATGAGTCTGGTTATCTAAAGTTATGTATTGTAAGGCCAATCATTCGATAACACCAGAACAAAATTCATATTAATCTCGGATTTTTTGGAGTCAAATTGTTAAAGTTTGTTTTTTTTATTTGTTGAATGAAAATTCTAACGAATTGAAAGTGTAAACTATCGCTCTATTGCATCAATCCAGCGAATGTTGTTCCGATATTTGGCAACAGGAGCAGTGATTTCATAAAAATATAAAACAAATACACAGCGTCAGTTAACAAAGAGAAACGACAGCGGGCTATATAACTATATTGAACCTTCGGGCGATGAGGACGGATTCGAGCGGCGACGACTGTGGGCTCATCATTTACTTATTAAAATTACATTACAACTATTCTTATATTGACATTGTGACATATAGAAAGAAAGATAGTTAAAATTAAATGTCATGTCATATATAGCTACCTAGATTTAGTGATATTCTTTGAGGAAACACGCATTAGAATGTTATCATTTATTTAGTTAAATTATTTACTTTTTATAGGATCCCTTATAACAACTAACATGCAAATAAATAAATAATATAAATCTATGCAGTTAGCAAAACTTTGTATCGGTTATAAAAGCTTTTATGTTATATTATTAGTATACTAGTTATAACTAATACAATTATAACCATTATTTATTTTTGATTTTCAAAGGAATATTATGTGTGGTGAACAGTGTCAAATAGCATTCCTAACACTATCTTTACAGGAAATATCTTTTAGTAAAAGATACTCAAAACATTTCCATCAAATAAAGTCACTTCATGTCTGTTTTAAATCCTGACAGATTTCCAATTGTCTACTTGTCTTTATACACTTTCACTGTAAAGGAATGGATAAGGAACATTTTTTCAATAATTCACCTGCTTATTAACTGAATAATAACAAAAATTATAAATGTTTTCCTACAGTATTTTTTAAGATAATTGAAAGTTATCATCCCATTCAACCAGTACATTTTTTTTTCTTTATACATCGTAAAACACAAGTATTGACTTTCATTTCGTGGTTTTAATTAAAACTAGTTCGTTAGTCTGCCTATAAATCGTATTACTTAAATAAATATTTGGAATATCTTCCACCTAATAACCTATGAATGTATCATTCTGTATTTTTATTTCACTTACGCTCGTTGTGACTTTGTACTTTAGAAATTCCATTTTATTTGAGGACACACAGTTTTATATTCCTCGGTGGATTTGCTGTCACCTCACTTCGCAAAGCTTCTGTCGATGTTTTTCCGAGACAGTAAAAATATAGACCAGAATAAACTTCATACACCCGAAGATATGAAAGAGAAAAAATATAGAACACGAGAAAATAACTGTTTAATAAATGATGGTTATAGTAAAGGGGATGTGGAAACTGCAAGACGAGCTCGGCAGATGAAAATTAACATTTAATAATATCAAACCGAGACAAGTTGTCCAATTTACATATCGATAACAGTTGTTTTAGCGAAGGAACTACCGACCGACCTCGGCTCCCTTACCAAGTTTATTTTCAACTCAATAAGACATAATCGATACATTGGTAAGAGAAAATTTAATATGAATTGAAATTATTCTGAAATATTATCTATTAGACGTTCTGAATTTATACTATGGACTAGACTGACTCGATATTGAACTTTAAATTTCTTACAACATATCACAAAGTAAACGGTCATTGAATTAAAAATATAATGTTCTACTAAGCTCCGTCATTATGAAGGTCACTGTAATCAATTCCACTTGTGCATGCACGGATGGCTAAACGTAAATAAAGTCTCTAAATCCTAGCCAAAGTCCTGCACATAGCCGAATATAATCCAGCGTGTTAACGAGCGGCCAGCAGGCTTAGCCGGCTGTTGGAGGCTGTGAATGTTACATGAGACCAGACTCGCCATCTATACCAATGTACCGCGGATCCAATTTAAATTCTACAACTGCAGTGTAACAAATGGCCGTTTTATAAAACTGTTCTGTAAGCAATTGTTAATAGTCGTCTTGGGCTTCTGGCAAAACACACATCTAGTAAACGTTCAAACTGAAATATAAACAGTTCAAAATTGTTTCTAAAGAATTCAAATAGATTTTGTTTAATCTGTTACAGAATTTATATTACACGAGCAAGTTTTATGAAGTGTTTAAAATAGATAGTTCTAGTATTCTAAGTAACGTATTAATATTAATGAATTATCAAACAGTAAGGAATAAATAATTAAAATAATTCACTGCTAGAACAACCAGCAGACAAAACAAATCGCTCTATTAATAAGATTGTTGTCTGTGTAAATTATTCGGTTCAGCAGTCACAGCTGCGTGGACCACGCGAGGGGAAAATCGGTCAGTATGGTTTGACCGATTTTGAAATCCTTATATTTAGATCGATCTGAAAACACACACAAAACCGTAACGAACACATCGGAACCAAGGAAGCGGAGATAATTGAAAAGATAAGTTGTATAAATCGGTCGCTCTCCTCAGCTCGAACGTGGAGAGATAGTTATGGCTTGGATAATGGCTCGGGTTCAATTGATCGAAATTAATCTAGTGTGGTGATAATTTACTGCAAAATAAAGGGTGAGATCACGAGTTTTGTACCAAAGATATTAACTCGTCATATTATGAATGAAAAAGAAGAAATTAACAGCTTATTATTTGATATAATCTGCGCAAAAATATTATATATGTCTATCTATTGCATACACGTTAACATATTGTAACAAAAAAGAAATTTTAACGAAATGAATAAAATTGGAATTTTCCCACGGTGTGTTCAGTTCAAAAAGCTTAAAGAGAAATGAAGATATTTATTCCAGCGGCAATCCAAGGTGACTGTGCAATGAAATGAGGCGGACAATCGTATTGGTTTAGGACGGCCAGCCAGCCAGACTTGCCCATTACACTGTTTACTACTTTGCTCCTCATTTGTGGCATTTTGAATGCCATTATTATTAAAAGGGTTTCTATACTTGTTTTGCTGACAAAAGAAGCGAAACCAATCCCTTGTATTATGAAGCATGCTTATAATTTTTGTTATTATATTTATCTTTGTAAAATTAATATACATTTTATTATTTCAATGCATATGCTAATTCTAGACTCATTTCTTCCATCAAACTATGAACTGTATAAGTAGACGCAGTTTAAAATTAACTTTCCGGTTTAATTCTCTAGATAAAGTTCACAAGATAACTACACCGTTTGCTTTACAAATTTCGTCTGAGATCTTTAAAGTGGAAAAAAAGTATAATTTTGATATCCACTTAGTATTGTGAATTATAAAAATAAACCACTACTAGTCAAATACTCGTAGATAAAATTTTTATACTGTCCTTCAATTTAATACACTTTCGTACTTTACTTTTTCTGTAATACAGTCTTTTTTGAATTAAATATGTTCCGTAGATATGTAATCCATTGTATTTAAGTATTAACAAACATACACATGCAAACATAAATAAAACAGTCTTACTCCTTGCCGGATAAATAATAAAATGACCATAAATGTTGTGACGCTCATTCGGACCAAAATTAATATTTGTTTTTGTTTATTATTGAATGATAGTAATAATTATTAAGCACTTATATTAGTGTTACATATATTAATATTAAATATAAAAATTATTTATGCTTCTTTAATATTATATATAAAAATATTTATCAAGTTTTAAATGTAAGTTAATTATTTGAAAAAAAATATTAATAATATGAGCGATTACGTAGTTATGTCATTTGATTTAAATATCTCATTATTTTATTGTAATTTGTATTATTTTCTAATATAAACATTACAAACACCAGTTTAAAATTAATTAAAAAAAACTGCATCACTATAATGCACGTCGATATAAAGTCATGTCAGGTTTAGTTACATCATAATTTGTTTGATTAAAGACACCGAAACTGCAGTTTACCTCTCGGTCTATGAAGTTTGTTATCGCCTTCAAATAGTCTTCAAAACTGTAACAACGACCATTATAAGTTGACCGTGCGGTTGCGACACGACAAAGCTAGCTGAGCAAAGAGCTACAGAGTCTAGCCTTCAATCTGGTAACTTCTATCGGCTTAAGTGTTCGATCGAGCGGTGCTTTTGTATGGGTACTTGACGTGAGATAAGTTTATTAGAATTGATACCCGAGAGGAGGTTGTCGTCGTGTTACACGAACAGACTTCGCCAAAATTTATAGCGCTACTATGTATTCACTGAAGGCGGAGTTAATATTGCAACTCTTTCAGATTTCTAGATCGCGCTTGTGCTTAGCTGGGAAAACTGTACGTTTTTTATTTGAATTTGTTGAATTGTTTTCTTCGAAGTAGTATAGAAATTGTAACGATATTTTATTCATTATAAAATATATTTTATCACCAAACATATCTCATCAATAATCTCTTTACAGACCGCCTTTTGTATAATGTCCACTTGAAGCAAATAAACAAGTGACGGATACCGCGCGAAATTGCAATTTGCAGTGTATATTTTAAACGAAACACAGTGTAATCCGATATCAAGTTAATTCGGTGTTTGTTTGCGAATTTATCCAACATCCAATAAAGAATTTTGATTGAGTTTGTGTATTATCGTCATCGTGAATGGGTTCAGTTCAATTTAACTTATCATTTTAAATGTTAACAGGTCCAGCTTGTTTGTGATAGATTGGAAAAATAATAAGAGGACATTGAATTAATGGATTTGCTTCATTTGAAATGATGATCAGGGTGTACGAAAGTCTTTAATGTAAATATATAGAAAGTGTAATGTGTGTGAGTTACATTTAAAACAGTGTCCCAGCGCGATGATTAAATAATATCGTTTACGATACACGTTACGGCAATTGGTTCGGACCTCACAGACGGACGGACTGACAAACATCACAACAGAGCCAACAATATGCCATACATTATTCATGTAGCCAGCTAAGGGTTCAGCCATGTTGGGAACAAGCTTTAACTTTGGTTTCCATCATTCCTCTTTTTGTTAAAGTTTTTTAATGTCATAATGTCCTTTGTTTTAAAGTTTTAAACAAGTTAAGGACTATACGATCGTCATTGTTGTTGTTTTTATTTAGAAAATACTCGCTTAGTTTAATTTTAATATAATAAAAATTATTATAATGTTTTTATAATAATTCCCCTTCATTGAAATGTTTATAGTCGATAATATCTAGCCACTATTTGATGTATGGTTAGTAAAATTTTATTTCTATAAAAAGTAATGATGACTAAACATTAATTATTAATTCATATTACAAGATTACAAACCGTAATAATAAGTATTTAGGCAAGTATTTATCACATATTCCCGGATCTGAAATGTATGTAAATATATGAACCAATGGTGAAGTGTGTACAAACCCCAAGGCAGTGTTTGTTCATCCCTACGTATAGTGACAGTAATCACTGTGATTATCGTTTCCAGTAATAACGCTTAAACGTTTGTCATACATACAAGATGCTTGTCTTTGTTTCGTCTTGATCATATATTTGTACGTAATAACAGTTAAAACATTACTATGTATACAATGTCAGCAAATATATACGTGCAAAATTGATTGTTATAGAAATTCTTTTAATATATAGTAACTTTTCCTATTACGCTTAATGTTCTCCAATAAATTAAACATCCTTCATAAATATTAATTCCGAGGAAGGCTATATCGTCTAATTAAATAGTCCCACATATAAGAATCATTCTTCATAAGCACTCGACCCTTTATCATTCCTAACTTCATTAACACGGTACATTCGCTACCGGAATGACTTTTATTCCGCCATTTCAAAGATAAAACGTACAACCAATGACAGATCTAGGGCTGTAAATATTACAATAGAAGACTATTCTGACTGTAAAACGGTCAATTATCAGGCCCTCTGGTACAAGGGAAATATAAAGACCAATATAAATGAATATACAGTTCTTTAGAGTCTTTAATTGCAGTTTAAAAGGTCCTTTCTATTTAATTAAGTTATTCTGTGAGCCGTTTTGGTGAATAAATGTTGGAACACTTTGTGAATGCTTAAAGAGTTTTGTGTCTTTAATACCGACAAATAGGTCATATTTTTTGATTTTAAAAATGTATTTATATTTTTTACCATATTTGAAGGAAGAAATACCAATGGACTTGAATTCCCCGAAAACATTTCTTGTAATGACTACGCTTAACTTGTACCTTTCTTTTCAGATGACGCCAGGATTATTGACGAATGGAGCCCAAGGGGCAGATCGCGTGACCGACTAATGGTGTAAGACACGCAACAAAATGGAAAGACGAGACGAGCTGCACCGTCATGGTTGCAGTATCGCTAAGCAGACCATTTTAACAACCCATCCTAGTGGCTTACAGACCAGAGTCTCCGTTGAACTTGCCAACTTTGACGCATTATGTGTTCACTCGGAATGCAGGTCCAAAAAACCTACTTGGGAGAGTCCGTTTTTGGGTCGGCGTGGTCTTCTGGGCGGAGTTTCAGCGAATGTGACACCTGTATTGGGACGAAGAAGCGATGCTGTGAACGAGGGCAGGTTGTCGCAGCAATGCACTCCTGTAATGAGGCGAAGAGAGCTGGAGAGTCCAGGTGGTTCACCGCTTCCCGCGAGGAGGGAGATGGAAGGAGAAGGTTGTGATGTTGATAACAGTGTCATTAGCGGATGGCTTAAATTCCGAGACAATAAAAGGGTAAGTGTTTATTGGTTCAATTATATTACGTCGTAGTCTTAATCGAGTAACATTGTTACTTTATATTTGCTATTTTCGTTGCGTGTTCCCTCAGATTACATGAAAGATAATGTACACTGACATTAAATATTGTACTTACAACTCCGTGTTAATATCAGAAAAAGAAAACTCAATTAAGTGGTATATATAAACTTCATTGTACTGTGTGTATGACTGTTTCACTGTTGACTGTTGTGCAGATTCACTTTACATTTACCGCATATTATGCACTGTGTTAAAAGTAATGTTTGTAAATAGAAATAAAGAAGCTTGGTTACTCTTATGAGTAGTCGAATATCTTAGTCAACATTTTATTTTCTTGATTGATAACTGTAATTGTAATCTTAATAAAATTTAGTTTTTTAAAAGTCAGACGTATATATATAAATCAAATCGTTTCAATTTTTCGGTCAAAATATTCAGACTGATGCCTAATTCAAATCCGTTTTATTCTGTAAGGAATTAAAGTCCTTAATGAGAGGCTAGAACATAACGCCGCAGGGCCAAGTGTCTGGATCTTAGCTTAGCTGGCTTTTGTTAGTGTTACTCCATCTACCAGGATACCGTGAGCCCTTGGGAAGTATAGAGGTATGAAAGTATCAGAGGTAAGGGAGTGACGAGAGGCGCTACACAACTAGGCTAAGGGCTTTCCATCTTGCATTAGTGAAGAGCACGTGTCGTTGCGTTTATCGATCCTGATTATAGGATGATTATTATCGCCCAGTAAATGAAGAGAATGGACTGTCGAGCGGATTATAAAAACAATATTATACTATATTCCTTTTATAAACTATTCTGTTTCTTTGTCGCTAAACAAAATAATTAACCCTGTATTATTAACAGTCTTTATACATTTATTCATAGCTTCACCTGGTAATTAATGTCAAACGGAATACTTATCTGTATGTAATCGACATTAACAACATCACTAGTTCAACATCAAAGTAATCAGTTTAGTGGCATATACTAACACAAGTAGGGATGTATAAAGTAGAAAACTTATTTATATAGATATCTTTTAGATATAAATATTGATATTTCACGTAAACTAAATAACAATATTTTTCAAAATGATTTTAAATATGTAACGAATGTCGTGAATATAATGTGTACAGTTATGGTCTTTTTCATTACTAGCCATGATTATTTAATAATTTACAATATTGCTATATAAAAATATCCTAGCCTAAACTACTTTTTTTGTAATTGCGACAACGGTCAATATCTCAATCGTGTTGTATTTTATGTGTTATATTTTTTATATCCAGTTCAGTTGTATGAGGAAAATAATAGAGAAAATATGAATGATTACAAACCACTGGTTGACAAATGTGGCGAGCGTCGTTATGATATTATCGACAGAGCGTTCAAGCTCGCTCGCTGGAGAAGTGGAAAACCTTAATAAAAGGGACAAATTGTAACCAATCGAACGTGTTACATCGTTATTGATATTAACTTTGTTATGTTGTATATTTTTTTTTATTTTTTCTCTCTGTTCCTTTAAGAATGTATGTCCGGGTTCTGAAAATTACCTTTGACATTTTCTGTCGTTTTTTTGTTAGGTCATTTTGAATCCTAACACAAATAAATGTAAACATAAATTATAATTATTGAAACTATAAGTTGGTTTGATGATTACTTAGAGTGTGACTTTTATCAAGCGGTTAACTGGCTCTCCGTCACATGGACAGCACATTTGACAGAGAAACGAACCTCTCTCTAGAATGGGGTAATGAGATTAGGAAGGGTGAAATATTTAGTAGCTGTGAGAATAGAGGAGTAATGTTAAAAGAGTATTGAATAAACTTAGTATTTAAACATCTAATATATGTATTTAAATGATAAAGTAATGAAAGTGAAAAAGAATATTATATAGGAAAACGAATTATTATCTTATTATATATAAGAGAAAAGTTTCATATGTATATTATATATTTTTTGTAATGTTTGTGCACTCTTATTTTATAAGAAAAAGAAAATTATATGACACTCAATGCTTACAAATATTGCTTATATAATTTGACAAAGTATTAAAAAAAATCATCACAAAATGACATTCAAATCTCGTCTGTCCGTGATCACGGCTGCTGAAAAGTAGCCGAAACGTTGGGAGTATGAAGTTTAAAAAAAGTAAAATACGGATAGCATATAATCCAAATAATATTAGTAGATGACCGACAAATAAATGCCTATTCTATTAGTTTCAAGGCTGGAGAGATTCTTGTTAACTTCAATTAGAGGGAAGAAACTTACAGTTGAATATTTAAATCTGTTTAAGAATGAGAAAAAGTCCAAGAACTTCAAAATGAAACAAAAGAAGTTGAACTAGAAAGGGTATTAATTGAAATTCAAGAACTTGATTGATTATTTGTGAAGAGTTTAGTAATAGAAGAAAATGAATTATAAACTTTAGGAAATATTTGTATAAGATATCCTAATTTAATACTTCTGCTTAATATACTTTTAAATTTAGTATCAAGAATAAATAAAGGTTCGTATAAAAATAGTAAATTATAAATGCTATACTACTTACCACAAATCATTTATGAGATATTAAGAGTATAAAAGTTAAAACAAGGAGGTGCAATAGTTTATATATTACGACATTTTAAGATAGAGACGCTCGCACACGTACCAAGAGACAAACATACATCTCCTCCCATATAGTTGTTCAGTTGGATTCACTGACACCTCTCATTCAGACTACAAAACGGCAAACGCGTTTTAGTTCACAAGTGAACATCAAACACCTCTTATAGTTTGTTTTTTCATTCACAAGACCTAACGGAGATATTAAAAACATGCTTCACAATGTGTTGTCGTTCTTTAAAATCGCCAAGTTCAGCTTTGTATTGCAACGTTCAATGAGAAATTCCTTCAATTCCACCAAGCAGAACATTTCAGGGGAAGACGTAAAAATACGTCGCTTAAACGAAATATTTGACGGTGTAAGTTGAAGGATTCCCGCGGATTAATTATTGTTTATGAAAACTTGTTTTATGAACTGATTCCGAAAATAATTGTTAAATAACCTTAAGGCTGCTAATGTGACAGAATCGTTTCAGAAAATGTCCTCAATCGATTCTAATACACAAAAACAATTCATTCGATTTTTGACTAAAGTATATTTACTACATAATTCACCTTGTCTGTAGAAATACATATATTTTCCGACCTAACATTGTTATCCCTTGAAAGTATAAACCTATTAAGTGATGTATAATGTTAAATAAAACTATAGTCAATGTAATAATTCTAATAATATTTACATATGTTAATCAAGGTAACAGAGACGTACATATGTGCCAACGTCGCTACTCTTAAATTGCGGCTAACTTTTTGCACAGGATAAATTATCCGCTTTCTTGCTTTTGAATTATTGAATTAATCCGTTTGTATGGAGCGAACTTAATGACCTTTTATAAATGTCTTGGAAATAAATTCAAAACTCTGGGAAATACGCTCAGAATGTAATGACCTTATAAATTTATCAAATGCTCTGTTTTACCAAATTATGGCAATTTTTATATTAAATGATGTTCACCGTAATATACCTTCATTCCTTACTTAATATTCGCAACATTCTTTATTACTTGAGCATTGCTTATAAATAGTACACCAACGTATAGAAAATTTAGTATTTTTTATGAAAATAGTAATTATTTAATTAGTTTAGAATATCAGATTAAATTTTGGAAAAGGCATTTAAACTTCTTTAATTCTTGACTCTCAAATTTACCACCAATTTATCGCAGTCCAAATCAATAGTATCACTAACAGTAGTTGGTTGATCTGTTTTTTATCAATTTCAACTTAAACTTAAGTTTTCGTAAAAAAACGTAATTGTTTGATAATATAATAAAAAAAGGTTGCGATGGTAAATTCCAATAGACAAGACGAAAATATTAAATGTTTTGTTTTATTGCTAAATACAATTTTAAAGAATTGAAACCTTAAAAAAAAACTATCATCAATAGAATCTGAAGAGACACTAAGCGCTCCCGAAAGACGGCGTGAATACTGTATGGTTCTTATGAAACATTTATGAAGAAGCAATACGGCAGCGTGACAAATGGCAGAAGAAACGCCGAATAGCAAGGAACATAAATTCTCCTCATACTACGCACTGTAAATGGAATTCGTTCTATATTTAACTTGTTCAGAATGTTTGATAGCAATATACACAAAAATTTTGTAAAGTCTTCAACTGGGCTCCACGAAAAAACCAAACAACATGCCCCTTTATTCTTATACGCTTTTTTTGTCACTGCTTTATAATTGAACAGACATTCCTAATACCTTAAACGTGTAATTAATGGATAATGTCTTTTATAAGGTAAAAATTCCATAGAAGAACATCCGATCGTTTAGTTATGGGCGTCGCGTCGCCGCGCGCTCTGTCAACGTCGTGCTCGAGTGCGCGCCAATATGTCACCTGCCGCCATTTTACTTTCAGGAAATTTCCTCTTTTGCCGGCTTTTAAATTTTTTTTGGTCAATGGAGCCTGCCTTTCCAACATCAATAGTCTTAAAACTTCCAGGTTAGTAGTTGAATAAACTAATTTTTTTGTTAAATGTCATCTTAATTAATTTGTGTAATACTGATAATATAATTACAGGGATGTAAATAACCAAATAAATATTTATTTTCATATCAAGATTCAGTTTTAGACAGCTCCATTAAAGGCTTCTAATTGCTATCCAAAACCTGATGATGCGGTTTCAGAATGATTCATTCACGCTATCCTTATAAACCACGCGGCGGTTGTGGAACTGTCACATTATGGACCTTGATACATTGAGATAAGGATGGAAATGACGTCGGTAACAATGCCGCTGAGAGACACGTCTTAACAAATGAATTATTTATTCAGTGAACGAATTAACATATCAAGTGTAGTGAAATGGCTGTACGAAATATGAGAGAAGCGTTTATAACATCTTTTGTACACGTATGAAACTTATGTGCTAATGAGAAGAGGTGATGAGATAAGTCGAACTAATACATACATACATCATATTTCAAACAACATTCCTTTTAGTTTTATTTGCTATGAAAATATTAGCATTAATTTTAAAAGTAGCTAATTTTTGTTAGAAAATGTATTTGTTATTTAAATTATATGATTCCAGATCTATTTAAGTTAATCTTCATTAACAAAATGTTCATGTGTAAAATGCCATATCCAAATGCACGACATGTTACTCGGGTCCTTTTAATCCTACGGACTCTTAGCTCGGTTTGCCCAAATTGAAATTTGCTGTTATCTCATGAACATTCCGACAATGAAACGGTTTTCTATAGACATGTACAGCATTAAGCTGGGTTTTGTTCCTTTAATTCACATATATTTATTTGATGTAAAAAACGTTAATACTTAACTTATTAATTAAGTAAAAAAGACTTATTAAATTATAAATTAACATATTATAATTTGTTGAGATAACTGTTTGTGAGCGTGTGAATATGATGTGGTTTTATTTTTATGATAGCGAGGACATCAAAGAACTGAGCCTAAACGATGCTGCCTTGGAACAGAATACCTCATTTGTTATAACAAAAATACATATAAATTATTATTAGTGATTAAAGAAATGTCGATGAAACAGAATCGATGGATTTCTTTGCAGACAGATACTAGAAGTATTAATATTTTAATCACAAATTTAAGGTTTCCTCCACTACAAAAAGTCTATAATAAGCTTTTATTAAATTATTGAAAACATAAAGCATTTCCAACGTCATCATCATTCAGAGGTACGTTCTTCATCCTATTGTGATCGTGCTTGGTACATTATAACCCTGTTATTGTTAAACATACATAGATACATATATACCTACAGTTACATGAAAGTCTCGCCGTTTCATTACGATACACAATGCAGCGGTCTTTTTTCTTTTTGATTAAAATTACAGCGACTCCCTCACGGCCGGCGGAACGCTCCACTAACCAAATGATTAAGACTTTACAGCTTTTTATTTATCTTTGTTTGTTTGATGGTAACATCAAAAGGTATTGTAACTATTTAATCTGAGAGTTTTGTGGTTGAGTTATAGGCAATACTAAATTAAATTTGCTTACAAGTTTATTTTATTCTTTTCACTCAAGGCACTCTCCTTTTTACACCCTAAGATTAAATTTTCTATACCGTTGTGTACATAAAAGGTTACCAATATTTTAATATTTAAAATTCAATATATAGGGACATATGGTTGCCTGTAGGCATTTGCATCATTCAAACACCACGCCAATCAAACAAGCAAACAGACCAAGTAAAGCTAATTACACACGCTGTGTAAATAAGGGCAGCTGTAGACGGGTTATTTATGGGGTTTTCATCCCTTCGCTGTGACGTAGGTTTACCTAAATAAGCATGGGGTCCGCATTAACCTTTATTAAAAATATTTATTGCCTTTCTTGTCAGATTATCCGGTGTGACCTTCTGCAGGAGTCACTGGTAATTGACATTCACTTATACAATTAAATGGTTTTTTATTTTATTTTATTTCACACTATAAATACGATATACTTTATGTAGCTGTCCTCTTCTTCTTCTTCCTGGCAATTTCCCAGCTTTAGCCAGGGTCTGTCTTTATGTAGCTGTCCTCTATTGTTATTTTATTCAAATAAAAATTAATGCCTAATTTTTTTGAGGATTATGTCATGTCGAGGTGATCTTACCCTATAATTATGAGATCTATGACAGAATGAGTTGCCCGACTTTGTGTGAAATCGGTTGAAGAATTTAGTACAATACAACGTTAACATTACCACTACAGTCGAGAGCAATATTGTATGTGGTGATAAACCTGTGTATTTTGTAATACAATCAGATATCCGGGTGTTAAGTTATCGAAAGAAAGACATAAAGAAAGAAGTGTTTTATTTGTGAACATCTTTGTATATAGTATTATCTTTGTATATAAGCGTATAACAGGTCGATGCATCATGACAAGGTAGCGCTTAGGAAAGTAAAGCAGGAGGTCGAATCACCTCAAATAAGATTTGCAGTATGACTAAAGCTAAGCTCTGTTACCTACAAATATCTGAGGAATTAATAACATTTGAATTGATTAATTATTTATTAATTATTGCTATATAGATGCATAGTAGTAAACTGGTCATTAAATCATTCGCTACATTCGCTACCTTCTATAAATATTTAATTGAAGATTATTTATATTTCTTCTTAGTCCATCCCCACGTCATTCCTATTAAATATTATCTGTTTTATGTATATAGGAATATGGCATTAAAATCCAATCCCAAAGGACTGACATTGATTTTAATCTCCACATGTATATTCCTCATACGGGACATATAATTTTAGGAGACAAAAACTTCATTAGCCCATGAACACAAAGCATTACATTTGGACCACCGCTTTGTGGTAGCTATTGTCTTGTTCGATGACACTGAAATATTCTTTATTCCATGTAACTAGGATACATTTTTGTTTGGACTTTGATCTGGGATGCGAGAGTTTTTATTAAAATTACCGCGCGTTTACAGCGAATTTTTAGTTCGCCTCAGAGTTTTTGCTGTATAATGGCATTTATGCAAGTTCTATTCAGGTCAGTTTTGACTGGTGAGTCAAGTGCCATATATTTCACCTTTTATCTCTCCCGTAAATGTGAAACACATTGGATAGGAGCAAAACATTTTATGGTACTGAACATGAACGGAGTTTCATTTATTAAATATTGTATTATTAAAGTTTGTTTCACAGATATTCAATACTGAAAATATATTTTGATAGAGTATAAATTTGCATTTATTTAAAGTTCATAAATTACATGCACCTTTGGTATATTTTTACACATATGGACACATTGACGTCTACGTACACAAACACACTAACATACACACAAGTTCGTTTATGTACACAGTTTGTTTTAAAGTTTAAGAAAAATGATTTTTATATTTACAAAAACTTTTAATAACGCTTCTTACTACGTGGAGTCGTTCCATAGTATGTAGGCCTTCTTATGCTTACATCATTGTTTCAGACATTCTAGGATGTTGGTTCTACTTGAAAGTGTTTGTCTTGTGAGCTTAATAAGTTGTTTTTAAAACTTTCCTCCGTATCATGAGGATTTGATATTTTAAATGAGCATTTTAAGATTTTTCAAGTTCTACATAACAGATATTCACTTTTTTTCTTATACTTAAAATTTTGAGATGGATTGTATTCGAATATTTTTTTTTAATTGTTGGAAAATTAAAATATAGCCAAAAAAAATAAAATAAAAAATATGTTCTGTATTAGGTTGTCATTCAAGTCTCGTGATTATCGTAAATTCTTCAAAGGAACGCCCTGCTTGTTCAGAAGTTGGTGATTTCTTCATATAAATGTAAATGTCCCGGTATGGGGCGGGAATTACCCCGGTTATCCTGGTTAGAATCACAATACTCTTTGATTTTCAGCTTCTTGTATTTTATTGGGAACTTTTATTTGTAAATTTCATCTTTTTCTTTCTAAAGTGGGTTAGAAATATTAAAAATTACTTTAAAATATAATACAATCTTTTAAAATAAAAGTCTGATTTAAAGCACAGATTTTGCAATAAAATTTAACCACATAACAGTTGGTAACATTAGGAGTTAGGACTTTGAATTAAGAACTTAATTAACATAGTTCTATCTATCCCGCTAAGGAAATAAGCGAGATACTATATTAGGGTAATTTTAGGATGAACTCACACCCAACACACCAACTTGTGGGTAACGGGGTAATGCTTAACAAACGGTAGGCTATATTTTACCCCAGTGTATGTAACGAACATGGAAACGACTAAATAAGCTGTACCAAGTAGACTCGCGAATCATTTTACCGAGGTTATACTCATTTGAAAGTATTTTCTTTTGACTTCTTGTCTATTTATTTAAAAATTATTTTCGGTGAAATTTAATTTTCTTTAAAGAATATAGAATATTTTTGGTGTTATAATATAGTTTTTTGAAAGTAATATTTTGTTTAATACTCACATTTTTTCTATAAATCTTTACTTTTATCTCCAAATCTTTTTAATCATGACTTGTTATATCATGTCATATTATGTAAGTGAAAAATTTATTTATATCTTTTAAAATATTTAAACACTAAAATCTGTTTAAACATTAAAAAGTAAACTTCAGTGTGGAACGTTAGCATACTCGTAGATCAAATAAATCCAATATAGCAAATAAAAACAAACGATGTCATTGGATGCGTTTTAATGCAGTTAGCAGCGGGGTACTAATGGTAACTAATGTACGGATGTAATTGAAAATAGCAGTGGATACGATTTTCTACAAAAGTTTTTAGTATTTACAGATTATTTTATTAAGTAAAAGTTTTTTTTACTTTCTAAGTTTGTAGGTATCATTAACAGAAGCAGTTAACATAACCAATGGTGTCAAAGGTCCAAATATTCTGACATCTAATAAAAGATGCATGTTGTCAAAAATAATTTAAATGCTCAAGGATAACAAAATATTTTGTTCACATTCATGATATATCAATTAACAAATTAATAAAACTCAATTAAGAACTGCGTCTCAAAGATTGTCGAGTTATACTATCTAAGAAATTAATATATATATTTTCTATACTATGTATCTTTAAAATTAGGTTTTGTAACATTAATTTAATGGTTTGGAAATATTGGCATAAAATTATTCACAAAAATGTTAAAGATAAATTTAAAATACATAAATAAAACGGTGTGGTAATATCCATATACTAAACGAGTCTAAGACTTATCGAACTCAGTTTAGGCACGTATATCTAATATTTAGCAAGTATGAGAAAACTTTCTATAGCGATCATGTCCAACACAATAGTGAGAAAATTTCAAAAAGCGATGGCAAAGAAGAATAGTTACAATAGAATTCAGAAATCATTTTAAACTGTAAAGTTATATAAAATAATATTTTCGCATTTTATCAGTATGAAATAAACCTCAGAATATCGAAAAAATATCCATCTACTAGTTTGTAAATAACTTGTTATTTTTTATAAGTGCTGTTCTTAATTGCTTACGTATTTCAACAATGAAATCCCCTATGATAAAGCAACAAAAAATATCAGTAAACTATTTAGTAAATTGGTATTGCCATATTCTTCGAAGTGTTACAATAACTTCTCCTCTGATTCCTCTCTCCATCTATTCATCATGACAATTTTAATCTCGACTTCTGTGTTATAGAAATCTTCAGACACGTCACAGTTCATGACTCTTATATTGTCAGTGCAATTTTTCAATCCCTTTACAATAAACCAGTGTTGGATGAAGCTCCTTTTATTGTGAATGTTAGAAAACCATTTTTCAATAAAATGTACTTACAAGAACAGTTTTATATTAGACCTTTATTAGAGTTTAAAAACGTTTTTTTGCTTTAGTTTTATCTCTTGTTTTGCATCTTTTATTTCTTAGACATTTTTTAATGACTTTTTGCAAATTTTTATCCTTGTATTTTTTTTTAATGAATTATGCTTTATATTTGGTGAATTATAATAAAAAATAGGTTCAGTTTCTAAAGATTTCAAAATTTCATTAAAATTTATACTGATAACAAAAGAAGCAGTAGAGATCAATAACTAATAATATATTGAAGTAAAATTTCAGTAGAATATCCATTTAAAATTATAACAATGTATATGTCTTTATATATTTGTATTTCGTTTCACAAACAAAAGCTTACACACGAATGCTTCTACAGCTGTCAAATTATATTATCATAATAAAATGTTGCATTTAAGCGAAACCAAACATAAAGTATGTTGGTTATATTTAATTTCATAACAACTCATTTATATTTAAAATTTACAATTCTCCAATGTATATTTTATATACAACAATTTTATTTATACTTGTAACTTATATTTAAAAACGGTAACCGAAATTTGGTTTATAACCTAAAGTAACCTAATTTTTATGTATAAGGGTGGATAAAGTAAAAAAAAATTTGAAGGTTTGTAAAGATATGAACACATATGTACGTACGTATGAAAGAAACTAAAGTGATATATTTTATGATATCCACTAAGTTTCTAGTTCGTTATTTATTAATCAAGGTTTGGTATATACGTATATACTTCGTGCTTCGTTTTGCAAAAATAACTTTTCGATAGGAACAAATGGGTTTTAGATAACTGCTCCATATCAATAAGGGATAGTTGTAACATTTAATCAAAAGAACTGTACAATATATTAAATTGCTACAAGATGATGATAGGGTCCGCACTAAATACTCGAGGGAGCGTCATTGTCCCCTTGTGGTGGAAATAATTGACGCTTGATTAAAATTACTAGTTCTTATCAACAGAAGTGAAATGAATTGGTACTTTTACACATCGTTCACTTCTAATCAGCGACCATTGATGTTAGAAATATTGACTAAAATTATGCAACATTTTCTAATGATTGCAAATAAATTTTAGTACCAACAATGTTGCCGCTACAACTCTAATTAACAGTTGAATTAGTAGTATGGTATTTCATACAAATATTCTTCAAAACAAATGAATTATTTGATTATCTAAATTATAACGCCATAAAATATTCACAGGTGAACCTGATTAGATCTTTTGTGCGTCCATACGTGTTGGTAAATTATTACAATTCCATATGATTTCTGATATTTGAATTGTACATTGCGGCAATTAATAATATTGTTTTTGGCATCAATATTGGTTTGAGATTTGAATGTTGTTTGTTACGCTATTGTTTTGCCAACTATAATTACACAACGACATTGTATGTAATCGAAATCATAAGTTTTGTAAACATTTTGTATGTTTTAAATTTGCATTCACTTTTACTATAATATAATATATGACGCATTACATGCAATTTCTTTATATTGTAGTCTCAGTATAGCCTCGTTCATATATGATGGATTACATTTTAACTTCAAGTTACTTAAGGAATGAAAACTAAAACAGAAAGCGACTTTTCACATAAATTTACGGCTTTAAAGTTAAAATTAAATTTTCTTTCAAAGTCAGCCATAGTGATGAATTATTATTAAATTGAATAAATATATAATTTTATACTGATATAAGTGCTACGTTCTTTTATGTTTTAAAGATTAAATAAAACAAAAAAATACAAACAAAAATTATTATTATTACACGCCTTCTACTAGGAGTATAATTTTATTAGTGGCTACTGTTATTCAAAAAGAAATATTAAAATAAATTTTGTTTTATTTATTTTTTGGCCCTAATTCATATGTAAATATTCTAAAGACATACGATAACGTATCTGTGATACTAGCAGGAATGTACTTCTCTGCTTAATAACATTGTCAACCAGACTGTACAGATATACTCGTAGCAAATGCTAAAATAGCCTCAAGAATCATGAGTCTGATATCGAGGTAATGCCGTGGAAAAAGGTTGTATGAAACAAAAAAAAACATTTCTTTCTGCGACAATCCAGCACTCAGCCGTTTTAATTGCGAGTGGTAAAACAAACGAGGATGTGGGGCTGCGGCACGCGTGCTGGGTGCGGCAGACTGACGATTAAAAAAACGACGCGTTCTTAGGATTCCTGCAGATATAAAAAAAAAGAAATTAACTTTTATTTATTGTCAAAACTAAGTAACGATTTTGAAAGAATAACTTATAGTGTATCCTTTGTAAAGATTTAAAGAGTATTAGAGGACACTAAAATACGGTTTTATGTATGATAAAAATCATAAAAATATGGCAAGCTTTTTTAAAATCACTATGATACAAAATTAAAACAAAGACATGAAAAAAAATTAAAATTAAATTCTGTATGCGACTGAAACTCCAACATACTAGATACTCGTACATACACATTGAATAGTTTGATATTTTAGACGAAATTATTAATAATGTTAAATAGGAAAAGTTACTCAAGGAAGTAAGTTAAATACTTTATTAAGATTGTTAAAGAAATGGCAAACAATAGTTTTAATTTATAACAAAGACCGTCTGTACTGTCCCACTGTCTATAATTTCACCACACTTACGTTCACACATGTACAACTTTTGAACCTTTTATTTCTCTTTTTCGTACAAATAAATGTTCCGTTATTGTTGTCAAAATTATAAGAACATGAAAATTTACAGTTTTAATAAAATACAAAACGTAATTAAAAATTCATGGCGGTTAATTAAAACAGTCATTTCGCGTCAAAGTGAAATAAGAGGATAAGCGTATTTGATGTCCTCACAAATTAATATGATAAAAGTAAATGTTGATTTAACTCACCATTTGATCTAATGTACCATAAATTATGAGAGCGGAACTTCGTCCGATATATTAGTAAAACTTGGAGTCAAATAGTTTGACTTACAAATTATAAGGTAAACCTAAAAGTTATTATAAACTTCCAAAAAGATAAAGTCGGGGAAATGCTTTTAAAGTAATTTCTTCTTAATGATTCGCCAGTGTGGGAAGTTTTATAAACTTACATATTTTAGTATAAAAACGAAACAAGTATTGTTATTTAAGAAAGAAGAGGTATTGTTGCCCGAATCAAATCATTCGCAGCTTTGAAACTGTTTGACAGCAAACAAATAACCTGACAAAAATCTAATATTTTTTCGTCTAAAAGTTAAAATTGATAAACAAAACATTGTATGGGAAGTTGAAAAATGGGTACAATTTTCGTGGGCTGGCGGCCAATCAAAATTAAACGGCAGTCGTTATGGCACCAATCGTAAACGCTTATTTTTGCACTGACATATTGGGCGCTCTTTTTGATTCACAATTATTGCTGCGATGGAAATGACAACGGTTTCAAATGGACAAACAATATTCTCTCGTTAAGAATCGATGGTTGAAAACGTTTACGTGGATATTGCCAAATGAAATATTTTATCCATTGTTCAATATACCTTTAGGTTATAAATAAATTTACATAAGATATATTCGTCATGAAAATAATATTTAATGCTAGTTTTTGCTCATCGTTTTCATCACGGTGTCTGTCAAAGTATAAAAACCAAAACTTTAAATATAATTTTAGTCTTTCTCATTATCTCATTTATAAATGATTAAAATGGAACTCCTAAAAATTTTAGATTATCCAACTAAGTTAAGTATTCCCATAAAGGTGGAAGTTTTGATTTGGCTTGACTAAGTAACAGCTTGAATATACTCTTGAGTGCTTTCATATAATAATGCTCCATAATCTTTATAATTTACATATAAACCTATGTTACCTGTATTGTTATTGTAATGATGCTGTACGAGCCACAACATTTCAACTGATTCATAATCTATTACGTGGTCAGTCACAGCCTGATGCGGTCAGACCTGGTGTTGCTGTTACTCCACGAGTTTCAATTATGGTTTTGAAATATATTAAAGATGAATATAGAGTTATAACACAACAGACAGAAAACTCTTTCATCTTTCGTATTTTTAAATGGAATCCTTTCTAAATATTCTCTGGACAACGTCAAGCAGATGGAGCGGTTAGTGCATAACTGTCGGTAGTTACGGCTAACTTAAGAGCTCACTTACTTGGCACTGCTTACGGTGTTATTTAATACTTTGTATGTGGTCCGAGGCAAGTGCGGTCACCGGGAACATATAAAGGAAATTAAACAGTTCGCTCAGCCACTGTTATAATAAATTATTATTATTATGTAACTTGTAATATTTAGTATGGTAGACGCGTAAACTTGGAGCCTAGTAGACAGAGACTTGGTAATTTATTTGAAATTAATATCCGCTTATACTATAACATTGTACCATATAGAGAAAACCCACTAATTTAACCCGGTGAGACCTATCGAAACCTCTCTATTAACGATACAAAGGAGCTGGTTCGTATGTAAATTGAGTAGTATGGCATGGTGTAAGTTTCCTTTTGACTGTTAGGGAAACTCGCAGCATCGGCTTTGGACAATTGCCATTAGACAGACCCGACCTTCGAACTAAATATATAAAAATTAACATAAATAAATATTTTAATATTCCCAGTCAGTTTTTATATGGACACAAAATAATAATTGTACATTAAACAATTTTACATTTAGTACGTTATATTTTAGTTTAATATAATATTATAATTGCTGTTTGTGGTATTTTACCGCATCGCAGTACACGCATTGCAGTGTTTCTTCACAATGGATGAGATAAGAAAAAATCGTATTTATATAACAGGAAAAATATAAATTATAATAAAAGTTTGTATCTACTGTCTCATCAGGCATGAAGTTTTATGTTTGCAGCCTTGTCTTACTCTGCAGACTAAGTTCAAAAAGCTGACAAACAAACAAAATAACTTACATAATAATAATTGCTAGACGGTAAACATTAAAATGTTTTAGTATTAGAATAAATTCAAAAGTGTAAGAAGGTATTAAAATTCGTTTACTTAAATCGAGATTTATATTATATTTTTAATATACATATATGTTTCGTTTTGGTTTATAACTAACATTTTTTTTAAGTCCAATGTATAACAGATGTCAAAATTTGAACAAAAAACCTATTTCATAGGAGATGTTGGCTGGCAATTATCTAACACCTCGCTCCCTCTCGCTTCATCAATCTAAACGACGTCAAGTCACAGTCCACCACGACTAAGTTTTCTGAGAGTTTTTACAAACCATTAGCAGATGACAAATATTCTGACAGAAGACATAAGCGTGGTAACTGATAAGGGATTGACGCTTACTGTCGATTAAAAATTATAAATGAAGTAATTATATGTATAGTTTTAATAACAATTAAATTTAAGGATTAAAATGTAGCAAGATGAAAGAATTGTCTCCCGATTTGTTGCTGCTGTATATAAAAATACAAGAGTGTTGTGAACGGCCACAGCCGCACCTCGGCTGGCTGAGGACCCTTCTCCCGTTAGGGACCAGTTATTATCTTCTCCAGTCTTAAGTATGACGTTATCGTAGAACTTTAGACAGTTGTTTTGAAGTATTTTGTTGTGACTTTGTTTTGTCATATTTCTAAGTGGAGTTCTAATGGGATTAATATATTCATTTAGACACTGAGAGTAATGATATAATTGTTGTAATTTGTTTTATGTATATATATATATATATATATGTATATGCGTATCAAATTAATATAATGTTACGATATTTTTTATAGTGATTTTTTTATTAATTGTAGATTGGTTGTTTGTATTTTATAATAATTGAGTATTCTCACCATTATATTAAGGTATAAAGAACTTTATTTCTCATAAGAATTTACATTCACTTAAAATGAGA
>DVQO01000125.1:0-29245 GCA_018231785.1 Danaus gilippus
ACACTATATATATAATATTTCTAGAATTTAAAATTTTAATTGAAGTTTAGTATTTAAAGTTTAATTGAAATTTAAATTATGTAACTTTTGATTATATTTAAAGTGGCTATTCATTTGGGACCAAAATTTTCCAACAAGAGAATCATTATTAAATATTTGTTAATATGGAAGTTTCATATTATCCTTACAACTAAATCATTCACCTTGGATGTAAATATGTGATAAATTAATATCCACATATTACATACCTTAAATTACTTATTTTTTTACACTATGTTGTCAACTATATAGAGATATCTGGCCACAGTGTAACGTTTTATATATAATTTTTAATACTTTTTTTTAATGAATTCGAAGCTTTTAATTTGGGACCAAAATTTTTTCACTACTATTAATATAATATTATATATTTGTTAATATAGAAGTTTTATATGACCTTACAACTAATTCATTCACCTTGGTAGTAAATATGTGGGAAATTTATTCCCACATATTACCTTTAACTACTTATTCTCATACACTAGATACAGTCAACTAAATAGAGATATATGGCGAGTGTAATTTTTTTATATAATTTTTAATAGTATTTTTGTAATATATGTCAAGCTTTTAATTTGGGAATAAAATTTATTAAATATTTGTTAATATGGAAGTTTTATATTATCTTACAACTAAATCATTCACCTTGGATGTAATTATGTGGGTAACTTATATATTACCCTAAATTACGAATTGCGTATACTAAGTACAGTCTACATTACAGTGCAGTACAGTACATCTAAATAAAGTCATCACAGAAAAAAATATTAATTCTAGGACATTCTTTTTTTTTAATTTTAAAAGCGTTTTTAATAAATAATAATTTAAGTTTTATAATTCACATCTATAAATTAATTATATTAAAATAAGAAATAAAAAGTATTCCGTTTGAGTCTACAATCATTTTTCGTCTCACTGGTTTAGGAAATAGAATTACAAGTATTTTCAAGGAATCTAATAATATTACCAATTATACTATGAAGTAGAGAAAGAGATAGTATTAATGATATTGAATATGTTTCTTATCAAACGAAATGAGAGATGTATCGTTATTTTTGGCAATAAATACGTTCACAACGAATAATACGTTAATATAATTTCTTTATGTGATAGCAAAGACCGGAATATGTTGTTTTTAATTTGACTGTAACTTATTTTTTTTTAATTAAGAAAAAAAAACCGACCCACACCACAGCCCAGCACAGTTAATTCCGTTGGAAAATACACCTGCATTTGAGAGCTTTAAAGCTTGTTATAAAAAGCAAATATATGAAATTTAGTTTAAAAATAAACCTATTTTTATTTGTACTATAAACTATATAAATAATAAATGTAAAGTTAAAGACGTAACTAAAAATTACATTCATATGCTTTTTCAAATATTATTCACATCTTTAAACGTTTCATATGAAAAATAATTGACATTTAATAAACATTTTTAAATGCTTATATAAAACGTGGATAAAACTATACAACGTGCCAGAAAAATATTAATAAAATTAAATAATAATAATTATTATATCACTGATGAAATCACTTAAAAACTAGTTACAATTCATAAGTCTAACCAGATGAAAATAAATTTCAAAATCATTATTTTGAGCTTCCTATTAAAAATGACATTGAAGACACATTTCAAGGTCACTTCTCTCTTACATCTTTAATATATAAAGTTACTGGAAGCATGAACTTATAGAACCGTATCTAGTTTAACGATATCGTAGAATAAATCTTAACATTTATCTTAAGATATATAATTAGTCACCGACTCCATATGTTATAATCGCCCTCACCGCATTTTACATATAACAGTGCTGATAACTGGCGTAGACTTGTGGATGTAGAAAATTATTTGTTATACATTAGTAAATAATATATAGGAAGCTGTAACAGCTATGCGAGGTATCGCAATGCAGCACATATTTTTTTAGTGATGTGTGAGTGAGACGGAATATAGTAATCATGATATGTATGAGCGTACACGCTTATGAAAGTGTTCCAGAAACAGCAAATACAAATATTATGTAATAAATTAATTAATGGAAGCTTAAATCACAACGTTTTATGGCTAAACACCGAAACAATGTTCGCAACGCATAGGATGCAAGAAAAACAAAAGAATAAGCGCTACCTTAAATTTAGATTAATAGAAGAACAGCAAGTGTAAAAGCTATTAAAATATCTACATATGTTCAGTAAAATAACATTTGAATATACTTAAAGCTTATGAATTCAAAAAGGGAGGCATAAAAGTAGATATATCAAATTTATATGTAAAAGCTTATTATTACCAAAGCGAAATATTACCAGACATTAATATTATGTCAATATTACCACCTATCAGATCTCCAAAGTCCGCAAATAACCATCAGAAAGTGAGAAGCCTCCGAGAGTAATAACTACTTTCAATTGTTACAAAATAAAGTGAACTGCACTCAAACAAGTAGGAGATCGCAAGTAGAAAAAAGCGAGGTAAGCCATTGATATGAATAATAAGAAAGAAACAGCGCTATGTTATAGGTAGTGTGCGAGCAGGACAACACAAGTCTACGCCCGCAGCATGATCGCGAGCGTGAGTGGAACCAGCCAGCAATGTGTGAGAGCGACCGCGGTGTTCGGACGAGACTTACCGTGCAGACTGCGGGGGCGACGGTAAAGAGTGACGTTGAAAGACGAGGGGGAACCCACAGAGACGGGGGGAGAGGAGAAAAAGCTGGAACAGAGAGAGAACTGACGTCAGCAAGGTTCACCGACGATCATATACAGGGTGATTAACCGTTACATACGTTTATGGAACAGGATTAAATTTAATTTACAATATAAATATTCTACGAGTCCGTTGTATAATAATAAGTAATTACCCTTCAGCGCTGACGGTGATGTTGTAATATCCCGGTAGTAGAAGTCTCCAATAGGCGCCGTGATCCGTAGTGACGATAGAGTGACTATTACCGTCGACCTTGACCTCAGCGTTCTGGAAGGTTTTTAAGATTAGGAACACGGAAGGCGGAGATGGTCCACAAAATTTTTATAAGTAGCCCTATAATATGTTTTAAATTCCAAAAATAAAACAAAACATATCTATTCATTTTCTGGAGTTTCTTTTTTGGGAAATTTCAGTTATTAAAATGGCATTAAGGAAGCAGATATAAAGAAAGCATATATCTGCAACAAGCTTCGAAGTTAATACAATAAGTTATTCGTTGCTCTGTTCAACAATTATTACATTTATATATGTAGTTTTTTTTCCTCATCTTAAGGCATATTAAAGCCATCTGAACAATTATTATTAGAGTCTTACCGGTATGGGATATCCTTCTTCATCCACCACGAACCCGTGGATGCTATTGTGCGTTTCCTCGATAAAGGCAATCAAAGATTCCTTGTTCATCCTCCAATAGTTGGGCAGTTCCACAGCGCGAGGGTACTTGCAACACGACAATTCGAAGGTCACCTCGAAGCAATTGGAGTGTAGATAGTTAAAGTCCTGCATACCACCTGGAATTACAGCATGGGGATTTTAGAACTACCTACTATAACTAAATGATCAGATATTGTAGTATATTTTATGTCATATTTTCTTATTTGTATAATAGTCCAAATAATTTATCAATAAAAGGATACCTTATAATGACGGAATTCATTGTATATAAAAACATTACATCCTAATAAAGAGTTTTGAGGATATTTAAGGGAACTGGAATAAATTTTTGCTAATTTTAGTTGGATAATAATTTGTCCTTCATTAAATATTTTAGGGAAAATTTTTAACTATTACTTATTTAAAGGTGGAATTTTCATTTTATACTGTTCATTGGAAATGAAAGTATGATTTTATTTTTTTTACATATGTTTTTCTGTTTTGTTAATTTCTAAATTTAAATTTAGGTCGTTATATTTGTAATAACAGCAATAAATACATTTTTATAAGAAATTTATTCGACTCATCAGGAAGATTTATTGGTTTCTGCATATTAATTGTTTTAAAAGCCTCTTTAAATTTAAATTCGATAATTTCAGGGTCATTATTCTACTAGCAATATTGAGATGAGGTTTAGTATGAGTTGTACAGTAAAGAAATGCTTAGGATTATAGGATATTATTATTAGGAGCATACCTTGAACAGAATACCAGAACGCTCCATTGGTGAGTCCGTTCTTGAAGGTCTCCGGCTTACAGGCGTCTCCCCTCTTCATGTCCTCATGCCTGGACGCAAACGAACCGGCTAGATGTTTGAAAAGCTCGTTGTCCGGAGTCCTGCTTTCTTCACAACAGTCTTTGCCATTACTGGAATAAAAACAGTACAATATCGTGAGTAACACAATTGTGAGTTATTTTCCATTCACTAAATTAAGTAGTATTAATAAAAACCAAAAATATATTCATACTACTTCATTATTCATAGGTATTTAAATTAATTACCCTAAATCATCGTAAGGATAGCTAGCAACGACCGCTCCACCGTGGAGGTTCCCGGACAGGGTGAACTGCTTGGACATGACCCACTTCATCAGCGCTACAGTCTCAGGCTGTCGGCCCCCGAAGAAGTACTCCTCCACATTCACCTTTATCTTGTCGAACTGGTCGGGGAAATCCCGGTTAAGGTCAACGCCTTTTGCGTTACTTCTGCCTCGGTAGTCATTAGGGGATTCACATTCTCCTTCCTGTAAAAGTTCTAACACATTAGTTACAGGCTTAACAGCTATGTGTCAATATTAATGCATGTGTGATTGACCTCTTAAAGTTTTGTGGAAAATTCATGATTATTGAACTGTAAGAAAACTTTTAAAACCACACACGATATTTATTGTGTAATTGCATTACGTATTTTCACAGTATGTTTGGGAAACCTTTAACTTTTGGGCAAAGAATAGTTCTGAAACTATATACATTAGATGATACTTTAATACCTAAAGTTAAACCGAATTTATTTCATATGGTGTGTAAAACTTTGCACAAGCTTATAAAAATTTCCTTTTTTACAATTCTTTATAATTAAATATCACTACAATTTTTCATAGACAAAAATCTTATGGTTTACTCTATTGTAAAGCAATGTACTTGATTTTTAAATAATAATACTTAGGTAAATTCATTATATATATCAATAATTTTGTGACCCGAATACAAAATATCTTTGATCTCAATATTTAATGGAATTAACTTTATCTTGAATATTTTGAATATTGGCCTATCGTGAAATTATAAGGGGTTTTCCCCAATAGAGAATGTGATAATTAGTTGCGAGACAAAAAAACTTCAATGTTATCTAAGGTCATACCGACAAAGGTGCGGAAATGACAAAAAAATCTCAATGTTAAATTATCAAAAGTTTAAAAAGAGCGTGAATAAAAAGATATATTATAAATCATCACTAAATACACTTATGAATGTGAAAGTATTAAAACTTATGTGTCTTTTATAAAAGTATAAGTTTTTTTTTTTTCATTATAATAAAAATCCAACATTTTAAAGAGTGCTTTTAATAAAATAAATACGTTGCATTATAGGCATCACTTTGAAAAGGTAAGTACTTTGATAAGCAAATCAATTTTATTTCTGTTATAAAATACCAATGCCGTTAGAACTAGAGCCGTGTTAAATAAAGTAACGGTTGATTTGACCGAATTTCGTAGATATCTCAATAAGTTCTTGGCACCGTAAATACAAATGTTGATACAGATTACAGAATGCGAAATTACAATGAATCGTAAGAGATACAGCAACACGAAGATCTTGTGTGAGGTATATCTTTGTTATCTTCGGATATATGAACTCATCAACGACAATATCAACTCGCTAAGCATCTGTGCTTATTACGTTGATAATTTTCAAATAATTTTACAAAGACCAACCCCTTAAAAGACAATTCAAAAAAGGGTTCATTTTAAAAATCACAGAGTTCTATATTTTCATCTAACTAACTATCTATCATTTAAGAACAAAGACAAAAAGTGAGAATCTCAAGTATGCTACTTTTTGAAACAGCTTTAGATACACTTGTGAATGAACTAGCTTTTAAATACAGCCTAACCTCATAAATATCTGTAAACAAATACTTTAAGGAAAAATGGAAATTGACGGTTTTCATTGATCTGAAAATCTCTTAGCTCCTCTCCAGTGTATGACATTAGTTTCACTGCAGTATAAACCATCGATAAAACATTATATTTTATATCATAGTATCTGGTTCAGTCTAGACTTGTCTCGTTCAAGACTCTACTGGTTTTAGTTGAATTAATGTTTCATTGAGTCAGTTTGGAACCCAAGATCGATATACCAAAGTAGGTCTGCCCCGATTTAGGTCACAATAAATTTTTTAATACTTTATATGATATTTTGTTGTCTGTTTTGAGGATTTTTCATGCAAAATATTTTGATATATTTTTCTGTATGTTTTAAATTATACGTATAATATATATTTTTCTAACTACTTAAAGACGACCTCGTTTATATGACCAATAAAACAGAACAGATTTATATCATATTTATTGTAATTGATAGTTTGTTTTGCTTGTTGATAATATATCTTTTGATTAGATTTGATAAATAAAAAAATTGAAAGAAAAATAATATTTCTGATAATTATTTTTCGTAGAATAAGAATCATTTTCAGACAATATTTTTCATAACCTTTAACGAAAGCATATATTATTTTTATCGCTTATACTCTGTATAAACATAAGAAATATTTTTCCTAAAACAACATCCTAACATTAAACAATATTTACTTTCGTAATTAAACAAATTTCTCCAGTCACTGGCACGATGAAACTGGTTCAACCCACGTCACATCACGTGCTCATTATATACGTTTATAAAATGTTTCTTTCTAATACAAGTATAACCTAAACAACATCGTTGAGATTTTCCATTCTAAAATTCGCTTTACGACATTCAATCTTCAAGTAATTTATTTCTTATATCCTGTTATAAGTTATTTTTATAATAAAAATTGTATTTTTAGAATTTATTTAATGCTTCTATGATTTAAATTGTTTTATGTATTGGTTCTGCCAATAGTTGCTAATGAACTTGAAAACTGATTGTTTTAACTTCTAAACTCACACAAGGCACATTGGAACAACAAGCTTGCAACCTTATCTGTCATGTGTATAATCAATTATCACTTTAACTTTGCTTGAGCATGCAGTACGTTAACAAATAACATTATGACTTTTACATATATATTTTTCTATGCAACTCCAACTATTTCGCAAATTTTTCATTTATAATTACATGCAAACTGAAGAGTGGTATTCCATTTGATAACCTTAGTATCTATTTCTATCATTGAAGTAAGGGAAAATTTTGCAAATTCATTTAATAGACCTGATACGGGTACATAAACAAGATTCACCAAAAAAAGTTATATGAAATAATAATTAGAGCAAACCTGAGTAGTATATTTAATAAATAATACTGGTATTAGCAAATGTATTTCATTGTTGGAATTATTTTGTATTTATATTTATATCGTTCATGTATGAAGGTGTTTAAAATTTATCCAATGTTTGTGTATGATGAAGAAAGAAAGAGAAAAATTCATATGCATATATGTAATGTTATACCAATGCTATGGTTAATAGTATGATTCTGTGATTTAATAATTTAACTATGTTATCTATTAATCCATTTCTTATGTCAAAAACCTTACTATGATCCAAAGGTGATAGAAACTTAAAAGAACCTTTGTCCTTGCTATGTTTGTATACAACATGTTTATGTATGAGAAAGGTTAAAATTACAATAACAGTTTCAGTTGCACTGCATCGATAACCTTTTCTGATAAGTGTCTCTGCTAGGTGCAGTGTACCTATCAAAGGCACTATTAAATTATTTTATAATTATGTACTTTAGTTTCAAATAAAATTATGTTCATTTTAACAAACTATATACATCAAGAAAAATGAATTATTATGTCAGAACCATGTCCTCTACTAAATTATTTTATGAATACATGTCCACATGGATATATTATCAGAATCATGAAAATATAATAAATATTTATTGTTTATGTCAACAGCAATAAAATATGTGTATTTCAAACTATACATGTGGTGTACAAAAATGTATTGTTCTGATAGACACAATGATAATGTAAAAGAAGTGATCTCAGATTTGCATAAAACATATTGTTTCAGTATTTTTATTGTATTTATTAAATGATAGATTTATAATATATGAATTTAAACTTAATTTTTATATCATTTTGGAGTCACCTCAAACTAAGAACAAACGGATGTAATATACTGACTAAAAAAATACAATTATTAATATTTCAAAGCCTTACATTACTTAGAAAATATTTTTTTACTACATAACTTAGAATATAATTGATACTATGCAGAGATATATTAATTTGTTAGCATTAAAATGAGTACAAAGAATTAAGTTATGGTTTTCTAAAAAGTTAAATACCTTGCTAGCTTCAAATCCATCGGGGTTAAGGGACGGCATCAAATGTATATCAATGGTTTTGGCAAGATTCGTAATCCTATCATCTTTTCCATAATTGATCAGCAGATACTGAGCCAGGTATATTACCAGCTCTCTACCCACAGACTCATCTCCATGCATATTAGCGACATATTTGAACGCTGGCCGCTCCGGATGTACCTGCTTCACGTCTTCGGTGATCTGCAGCACTAGCAATTGACGATCTTCCACCGACTTACCGATCGAGTAAGACTTAGCCAGATTCGGATAGGATTTCTCTAAATTATCAAATAACTCAACAAGATCATCGTACTTCGTATACTTTGGATTTTTAACGAAAGATTGATCGGTTTCTATCGAGCGTGGCACACACTCACTTATTAGAAGTGTAAATACCGTAAATACAAAATAAATGGGAAACATTGTAACAAGTTGCACTAAGAACTTGACCGCGTTAAAAAATTTAATATTTCACTACAATGAAGTCATCACACGCATTTGCCTCGCATTGTTGTTAGTTATTTCAAGATATAGAATAAATGTAGAAAACTTGAAAGTTGATTCACAGCTTCCGCCCGTCTATAGTACTTATGCTGACATTTATTAAATGTTACAGTTCTGATGACAATGACTAATATTGCCACTGACAGGCGACAGCTGTTTATGCTTTTTTCTTTTTTTTTTGGAAACAGGCAAGAACTCTAATCGTTATGATCTATAAAACTCAATTACATATTTAAAGTAACATAACCACCTTTTAAAATCCTTATCCTCTTAGTTAGAATAACTGAACAAGTATTTAAATTTTGCCAGAGTCGTATTTTAAAAACCAAACACCACTGCTCGTTTAAATTGTTTTTATATTTTATAATTTTGAGTGAAAGAAATACATTTTTATAAGATAAAATTATTTTTACAAATTAGAGTATAGAAGTTTACACATTATTAAGTAAGTACTGCTATTACTATAAAATTAAAAAAATGTTCAATATCATGCAACTGAAATAATTTTCTTTATGCTGACTACTTTACGATAAAAAAATGTAACAGTTATTAACTAAATTATTTTCTACTAATTTTTTGAGTCCTTTGATATCAAGGAAAATAAAAAATGAAGTCAGCCATTTACTCGATAGTTAAAGACCATTGTCTACATCTTTTACAAATTAATGCTACATCTGGTACAACTCTGTGAAAGAGAGTGAATACGAATTTTAGGACTGTATCAGAAATATTGAATTACATTGAGAATTAAATATTATAAAAATAATAATTGCTGTCCTAAATATTGCGATTCGATAAGTTGAGAGGAAAGATATCTAATATACTCAGACTTAAAAAGTAAACTTTTTAAATTAGGAACAATAACATTATTAAGATTTATAAATATTTTCATAGGTATAGGTAACGAAATCATTGCTTCAATCAAATAGTTTTTTATTTCACAGTCCAAAGATTTCATTTTTCAGTGACGTTTTAAAAACACAAAACATAGACTTCTATCTACTAGGTTGGATTAAAACAAAATAAACGAAGGAGTATATCTTATGAATGGCCTTTATTTCAATCTACATCACAAATTTGTGCGGACGAAAATCATACAATTAACGTACATAAACTTAAATTAAAATGAAAAATATTTAATAAAGTAACCAACCCTTAAGATATAAACAACAACTAAGACTAAAGACTAAATGATATATTATTTTAAAGAATTTGACGATTTATAAAGCTTATGTACAATCATTTTAAAAACAAAGCGATGATTGACAGATACATAAAAATTAACTTAAATAATAATAAATTACGCCAAACAATGCACCATTAATGCAGTTTATATTCGTGTAAAGTTGGGTTTGTAATGATATATATGGTGATGATTTTCTACAATCTTATACACAATTCAAGAATCAGGAATAACTGTGTTATGATGGCAGTGTAATATGATTCTTACAAATAAAAAAACATGCTGCAGACAAAACACTAAAAATAAGGCACAGAATATAAGGATCCCTATTTTTCTTAAAGATTGGCATCGGATTCATTTAAACTTTAATACATTCAAGAATAAAAATATTTAGCCGCACAATAACTTAATACAAACAAAATACTCATAATTTTAAGAATATAACTAATTTAATTTAAAAGGCACATTGAAACATTTTTAATAGCTGTATTGAAAAACTTATTTATATAATCTTATGTGCATAATTATCGTTTTGACAAACAGTATACAATTTTATGAAGTATAGGTTGTTCAAATAATATACGTTGATAGCAACACTGAACTAATGTTGCAACATTAGGCAAAAGGTAATAAATTAAATATAATTCGCAATACGAAAATAATTACAAACAAATTTACTTAAAAGCCATAGAAGCAATATTTAAAACAAATTATTCTTTAACAATTGAACATTTATAGTATTTGTAAATTAACTCTAAATTAAACAAAAACAAAGTTTTTTTCATCAATACAAGTTTGTAATTTTTAAGTATTTTTTTTGTTTTTCTTTGTTATTTAGTTCATAGCTACCTAAGTAAAAAAAAAAAATATTCCAAAATTTCCATTAGCATTAGAAAACATTACAAAAATATGTTTTTATTTCAGACTTTTTCAATTTATAAAGCTATTTATTATTACAATATTACAATACTGTTTTGTCATCTTCAAGAAATATTCAAAATGGACTTCAATACAATATTTTTTGTATTGCAATAAATTTGCTGCCAACGCGATATGTTTTTTGTTTATTTTTTTGGTCCCCTAAAAATCTCTCAATGACTCAAGCTTTGAGTAAGACAGTACTTGTTAATACTTTTTTCATTAACAGTTGGTTTAAAGGAATTCCAAAATTTTGTAATTTTAATAGAGAAATATTAAAATACAAACTTTGAACACAAAATTTTCATTAAACAAAAAGAGAAGTATTGTCTCACTTTATGAAATTTAATATGTTTATAAAGCTCAAATTTGTCATAAATTAGATAAATAACTTAAAAGTCGTATCTTGAAGGTGGCAATATAAACAAGTCTCTTACACGCTATATACAAGGAAATAGGAAAATAAATGTTTTACACACACATTCATACAAATATGCTGTAACATTCGAATTCTTCGAGGGAATGGTGTATAAAAAAGGAACATAAATAAGAATAATCTAGGAAAATCTCGACAATGTCTTATCTAAATTAATAATACTTAGGATACTGTTCAATAAGTTAAGGGGTGGTTGGGGAGAGATGGCATGTGTATACACTAAGGGGAGATTGGGCATATTTTTTATTGGAAATGTGATTTCCAGAACACGTTGGCTAGTATCCCCGCTATCATGAGCGAGAAGTACAGCACCACAGCCGCCCACCACAGACGTTTCTCCCAAGTCCTCTTTTCTAGATTACGAAGTACGCCTATACCAACCAGAAGACCTGAAATAATAGAAATCAAATTAATTTCAAGGTATATACTCATTTAGTGATTTTGATGAAACTATTGCTTAAAATTTAATTTTCGCGTTTTTTTTTTACTTGTTTCATATTTTCAGACAAACGTCTTGATTACTCTGCAATATACGTGTTCACGGGCAGATGAGATGTAACAGATTACAAATTTTATAAAAAAAATAAATCAATATTTTTTTATATTACATATTCACGGTTCACATTTTTGTGAACAAAATAGTAATATATTGACATAAAAATTGTACATTTGTAATAATATTATGTATAATGATACTTTAATATGTATGCCTATTCAAAGATTTTATCGTCACACACAAAGCAACGCTTGATACTAACTTCATAATAGTGTGCGTGATTTATGGATTTTGGATACAAAAATGTTAACATTTCGTGTGTTCCAAATTACAACTTGGACTATCATGAACATCGATTACAAAATATATATTTTATATGTTAGAATTTTATACCAAAATAATTAGGATTTACTTGAATAAGAAACAAGTTAGTTATGATTACTAAATTCGTGGATAGTAACAGATTAAATTAGCCGTTCCATTAGTAGCCTAGCCGTTTACTAAATGATTCAGTCAATTAGTTGCCCGAATTGAATTATCGTTACGCAAACATTTCATCTATTTCAACGTTCATTTATTATTTATAGTTAATATTTTTAAATGCTTTCTATATTCTGTCATACCGGTCTTGGAATATATTTTAGTTGGAAAATTTTGAACCAGAAAACAGTGAAGTCCCCCACATATTTGTAACGATATTTATATAAATTATTTGATATTATAAATAGTAATACAAGGATTACCTTACCTAAACAAAAATATAAATAAAATAAAGTATAGTATTCTAGAATGTGCGATTAATGTGAAGTAATGAATTAATTAGATTTATTTATTTAATAACACTTACAATTATTGCTATCTAAAATTGATAGTAATAAGAAATCATGTGCTTCCAGCTTTTCTTAAGCAATGCGAATTATGAGCGGGTGACAATTTTCATATTATCTAAATAATGTTATGAAAATGTAGTTTTTTGGTTTTACATATATATGTATTTTATTTGAATGACCACTGACCTGCCACGGCGCCTGCTAAATGAGCGACGTATCCGATGTTTTGTTGCAAATGTCTCCAGTAACGATCGTACACAGCCGTCCCGATGTCAACAGTTGCCAGAAGTAAGAACACCAACAGCTGTATTATCGCAAACTCCATCTCCGACCAGTTCTGTAAATACGAGGTAGAAACATTCAAATAGATTTTTTGTAATATGCAAAATAATTGGCGAAATCTAGATCTTAATTTCCTGAAAGATTAAGGAAGTGATAGACAAGGGACGAAACGAAATGTTCTTCAACTGGGTAAATTACTTAGAACACTTGGAAGGCGATTCACTTCCAGAAATTATTAAAGCAAAGAAAATGGGAATCCTACAGGTACAGTCAGTGTATGGACGTTGATGTTGCATAGATTCTTCTAATTAGACCGTGGAATTTCTCCCTTTTAAAAAACTACTGTTAGCCTATATTGAAAAGACAAGAGCATTCCTACTAACTGTGAAGACATCTGAATAGAACATTGAGTTCCAAAGAAAATGCCTAAATTGAGAACAGAAGCGTCGAAGAGTGCTCTTGTGAAGAGCATGTACAAATATATATTCACTTAGCACTATACCAGATACACCGTATCTGGTCCTATTTTAGAATTCGTGTGTCATTTCTTATATTATATGCTGTATCAAAAATCTTATAAGCAAATCTTGGTCTTATCAGAATTTTATTTATATATTCATTATTTTATTTTATCTATAAATAGTCTATTAATAATTCGCGTTCTTACCATAATAATGGTCGCGATATGAGCTGCGATAAGAGCATACACCCCTCCGGATGCACCAGCTAGATATACTTTAGGGTCTGTGAGGCTGGTCGCTAGAGATCCAGCAGCGACTCCTGCCAGATACACCAGCACCACGCGCCACCAGCGATGAACCATCTCCAGTGGGACTCCCAGGAACAATTGAACCAACAAGTTAACTAGAAGGTGGACTACACTGAAAGGAAAACATGAAATGCTTTGGAACTTTGCTCATCTTCTCGGAAACTTTACAAATAATAAGCATCTATAAAAAATTATGAACAATCGCAAAAATTTAAGCAACGCATTTAGAGTTAACATTTCGCATAGTCATATTTTTTTAACATATAATTCATTATATTCTAAGAGTTAGGCGCTCAGTAAGACTTAAGATTGTATGGATATAATAATCATGTAATATAAATATTTCGCTCACCCAACATGGACCAGCATATAGGTCAAGAACCGCCAAGCCTCCTGTCTCTTGTGGGGGTTGTATATGAATATCTGGGCGATGGGACCCGTCGCGTCCGTTTTCCCCTGGGCGGCGTCATAGCAGAACAGTACTATCTCGACTATTGATATCAATATCATACATATGGCCGGCGGCCAGCAGCTATACTCCTCTTCGTATGTACCGTCTGTGTATGTGAATATGCTTTTTTGCCTTTGGACTGTCATACGAAACACAAAGGGGAGGTAGGGCTCGGATGGGGTAGGATGTGAAGAGGTTTTATTTTTAATACATATATTTAGTTTTTATTGATCAATACGATTGTTTTTTTATTACGGTATCGAATAATTTAATTGAAATATGTATATACCGGTTCATGTTATAAATAGATATCAACAATACCGTAAATAGATCACGCGATGTGAGAGTGACATTACGGCATACAGGACGTATTAAATCAATTAAGCAGTGTTGAAAGGGCGAATTGAAGTTAACAGGATAATGGGAACGCGAATTTTAAATACCATTTATAGAGTAAGGCGTTAGATAAAAAATATATATTGTATTGGAAAGGTGGTATAGGAAACATAAAATAAGGAAACACAAAACAACAATAGGAGGGAGGAGAGAAAAGAGAAAAAAAATCAAATTAGTATTTCATGCAGATTAAACCTTACAAATAAAACCATTTATTAATACTGTATTATAATGCTTAGTAATATAATTTTAGATATCTGTTAGTTACTTAGTTTAGGTCACGAAACATTTTTTTCTGGCAGATTTATGAAAAAAGATCACATCTTCCATAAACGTTGTGTGATGTTTGTCTGTTAGAGAAAGTACTAAGTGATGTACACCCGTTTGAATCACTCTCTTGGATGCACTGAGCTACTTCAACGAGCCGATATTACGTTACTCATGAGTTATGAACAAACTTCATTCATACAATTAAAACTTTCGTTAAAGAAGCTTGTAAAGAACACTAAAGCGGTTCCGTAAAAAATGGCTTCGTTCCATTCATTTCATGATCACCTTGAAAACACTATATTATGTACTTGACAAATGATAAGGATATCAAACGGTAATATTATATCTATTACATTACATACAATCCCATGCTCATTTACCAAGCATCAAGATGCACCCATCACCTTTAACATGTTAAATGACTAATACAAGATTAGCATCAGAATAAACACAAGGCCAACGTTGTGTACAAACAACGACATGTAATAAGCCAGCGGTTTTTAATATGCATGGTTTAATTTACATATTATATTAGTTTTAAATATTGATGCTTTAAAATATTTCTAATAAATAGCCATACCGAAATATCTGAAAACATTCTTGATGAACTCGACTGCATTTTTCAATAGAGTCTTGTAACGATTTTTCGTATGTATTTTTCTTTTTGAATGAACATTCCTACAACTCTCTAACCACATCACAGAACACTATATTAACGACATTTGTGATGGTTCTAATCACATTAAAGTGATTTTATGTCGAATTTGTTACACTGACGTCATTACGCCCCGACTTCCTCTGGTTTTTTTTTATTAAACTATATAAACATATCATTTGTGTCAGTTCGTATGTCACCGTACTTTTCTCCAGGATTTTATCTGTGAAGAACTGTATACGCGTGCGGTCCGATAAGTAATATTACTTGTAATGGCATCAACGAACAAAGAATGCAAGGATGTATGCCCGTCTAATGCGCTTAGCGATCAACGTCACCGTGTAATAGTATTTATATACAATAAAAAAAAACCGTTATATAACATCGTCATTAATACAACATCTTAAAACAACTGTTATTCGTTCGATTTTAATATTTTTTCTTCGCATTAGCCTCTAGAACTGGGAGCTAATTAAAAAGAACGTTTTACCGAGACCGAGATGATTTGAAAAAGATTTTTTAAGGTAAAAATATACATTTAATTTAAATTATTCGTCGTGGCTGTTAGATTTTTGTTAGAACGAAATTGAGAGGATCCTCTGTATAGTAAAGTGAACATTACAAAAATTTTGTCCTGTCTGTACATTGAATGCATTTCACAATGATAAATTGTAAGGAAAGTATAAAAGCAATCTATAATTTGTCAAATTTAGTGATTGAAGAAAGACCGTGGAGAAACCAACGTAGCTTCAAGCTATTCGAAATTTGAAAATCTTTGTCGGTAATTCGTATTTTCAAAAAGGCCCACTCCCATCAGTAGGATTTATAACCACCCCCATTTTAATTATGTCATTATACTTTTTAAAGTACATATGGGAATCCAGTTTTATATCTATTACGTTATCACAGTTATATCAATTAAATAAATCGCAACTCTTGACCTTCGCCGATGCTTTTCCTCTTGATAACATCTTAAATAACGCCGACCAATTAGAGTTAAGAGATCAAAAGATCAAACTATTACATTGACCTACAAGGGTACTTAATTTGCATATAAAATTATTATAAAAATAATAAAATAAAATGACTATAAAACTATCAAAGTTCTAGTCGAGATAAATCTATTATAATAATTATTATTTTTAGATATAAAAGAATTATAACTGATTCACTCACTACCAGTTACAAATGTCCCATATATTTTATCTAGCGGTTACTAAGCGGCTATTATGTGTATAAAATTAAAATGTTTCGACCAATCTAGCTATAAAGCTGCCAAGAGCTTGTCAAATTGTGTAACTATGATTTTATCTAGCTTTTATACTATACAAGTACATCTATAGATACATCATTAAGCATCTATAACCACGTGTTGATGGTCCGACTTGTATTTCTCTATTTACCCTCCGTTGTTCGACTGTTAACTGGTTTATTATAACAGACTTCGACGTTCGCTTCCGTTCCGTTCTGTATTCATTTTCTAAAATAAATGATTTTCATTAGAATTATCATAGCTATAACTTGAAAACGAGATATTTTATACTACAATACACTATGCATTGTTTTGTTATCGCGAAAACGTAACATATATATTCTTTTAAATCTTATGGGTAATAATAAAAATTATTTATGATATTGTGTGTATCCGTTCATAGATTTTTGGGCCAGGTGATCCGTCAAGGTCATCAGCGTAATACGGATAGCGATAAGGCAAGGATAGCATTGTAATATTTTATATGTATGTGATAAGAAAAATACTAGTCAAGATTTCTTTTAATACATGCCAGAAGGCCGTTTTATTTGTTATTCTAATTTCATAGCAAGTTCAAGGTCAAGCTTAATAATATGTGATTATTAACTACGAATGTCACGTTCGTTATTTCTTAATATAAATTGATTTTGGAATAACCACGTAAAATAGTTTAATGGCAGTTTATTTCTTTTTATTACTATGTTGGCTCCATTCATCGGTTATTTAAAATTTATTATTGAAAATAAATTAAGGATAAACAAGTATTTGGGTTCTGAGTTCTGACATATGTAGCAGCATTGAAACCAATTTATGTTCTATCATATTTCATCTATGGTGATTTAACACAGGTAAATAATAGGTACATTGTTATTTGTTACGTATAAAAATTTCAGCTAAATCGGTGGAACATATCTACTATGAAATTGAATCTCACGAATAAATACATAAAGATTGCATGTCAAATAAAAGCTAAGAAAAATATAATGGCTATTAGAAATAGGAAGACGCAACGACTTATATTTTGACGAGCTCATGACTAGATAAGTCATTGTTGGATGCTGACCGATACGTGATTACAGGTAGCATAATATAGTAAGCAACAACAAATAATAAGTATTGGACATGAAACACAAATGCGAACACCAACAACAATAAATGTGTAGGTAATTTTAATGGAATTTTGAATTTCGAACACAACCCATTCCAACTTTTTAGGCCGATGATAAGCTGAACGACCAACAACATAAAAAAAAAACAAAATTAAAAATAATAAAAAGTACCGCCATCTGTTGTTGAGACCGCACGAAATCCTTGCCCCGGCCACCTGTCTACCGAACAAAATCAGTGCTTATGTTAATTCTAGGTCCAGCTAAACAGTGTTAATATATACATAATGTATAAATAAAATATACATAATTATTGTAAATAAATGCAATTCATGCATTTTTATAAACAGCAATGCGGTTATAGCATAAATTTTTACATCACAATCGTGTCTACCATTAGTGATCCACAATTATGTGCTGTATTAATATTGTAATGTACTTTAATCTGAAAGCCAAACGTGCACTAATATATAAACTACTATCACAAAGCTATATAGATAATCTGTTTAAAACAAACACATTATTTAAAGCCGAATCATAACTACACTTAAACTAATAAATGTTTAGTGCTCTTAACTATTAATTATAGATTATATCAAACAAAGTGATCGATCATTCAAACTAACCAATAGTATCAACCGGGTCTCGATGTGGTATTATGGAGTGGACATATCTGGCAACGAAATGTCCGAATACGGCTTTTAATTCCGGATTTTTCATCATGGCGACGAACTCAGCGAAGTCCAGATATCCGGAGTTATCCCTGTCAGCGAGTGACATGATCTTTTCTACCACGTTGTCTGGTAAATCATGGTCGTACTCCCTGGATTCTATGATCGCCTTCAACTCTACGTATGAGATCCGACCATCATTATCTCTGTCGTACTGGAATGAAAAAAATATGAATAATTTAATGAAAAAACATGAATATTTTTAATTTCAATTTCCAGGGGCAAGTTGAGGTATACGGCTAATATAATTAAATAAAATTATAGCCTTACACTCAACAGAAAAAAAATGTATTAGGGAAGTCGTGTCGGTATAATTTATATTAATTGATTTCCATAACAATAAACTGGCTAACAACTTAGTATTGTAGCTAACGAAAATATAATGCTGACATTGTCGCGTCGTTTATACAAATCGACGCCATTTTGTTTAATATGTTATATTTACAAACAAATCCTTCCAATGAGCGGTAAATATTAGTGTATTTTAGTTAAGAATCGTTGCCAGTTTAATATATGTATAAATTGTGTTCAAATTTATTTGTGGAATAATTAACTGCACACTGAAAAATTAGTCCTAAAGAAAAATCTTCACGTCCTTATTTCCTAACTATCCCATTATTGGACATTATATGCTATTTATAATATACGTATAACAATGCACAATTCGTTATCTTTTATTCGGTCAGCCGAAAGCAAACATAGAGAAGACAATATTTAATTTGGTCGAAGCGGCCTCATTAGGCGTTTAGCAATTTATTATTAAATAATTTTTCAGTCAAAATTACTTAGAAAATTATTGCTCGGTTAGTATTAGTATAATTAGTAATGTTCCCATCGATATTATAACAGATATATCTTATCTTTTTAACATCTCAAGCTAGATACTCTTTATAGAAGTAAAATATTTATTTTCATCATATAGGTACATCAAATATGTACCAATTTTTAACATTACATTGAATCTTTATAATTTATCTTAAAAACCATTTCATTGCAATACTATAGAATATATTGCAAAAATATTCTAATATAAGCAAATTCCATTTTACTCACAAAGCTATGATATAATATTTTTTTCCTTAAAATTTTTCTCTTGGCGTAATACGTTGCCTTGATTTACATATTTAGAATTTATTTACATAATATAACTATTTTATTAAGCTCAAATTAGATTTGTACAGGTTTCTTACAAATCATGCGTTCGACATCCTACCTAGCAACTTGTTTTTATTGATAGACGTCTTTCACTAAGTCTCAAATAATAAAATAATAATTTGATTGTAACAACTATGCGGGAGTGTAGTTTTCATATGTTATATCATGAACATATAAAGCATTTCTTTCTAGCTGAGGGACATTTATTTATCATATTTACCAATGTCAATCCACTTACCAATTGCGTTTGAGTCATGATCTAAATACAAACTATAGATGACTAACACGTGAAATTGTTCACGATTTCGGAGAAGACATCGTATTTCCTGTACTATCATAGCAGTTTTATACCATGCATATTTCTTACAACTATGAATGACAAACTTCCATACTAACAGTTTTTACGTTTACATATTTTTATACATGTATTTAATTTATTTAAGTACACGCTGAAGTTCAGTGTACACTATTACAAGAGACTGAGCTGGAATACTGCCAGGGTGTAAGTATTTCAAAAATAAAATGCAATTTATAAACAATCATACACATTTAGAATTAGATTCTTCATAAGTGTTTTATTAAATTATTTTTTCAATAGTTATGAATGATTTATGTTTGTGTGAAATATAATTCATATGTGTTCTGTTACAATAGTAAAGGATTATTATACTGATTACGACAAATCGGTTTTATGTTTTACACTTGTCTATCGATATTCCCGTTTTTTGACAAGAACTAGTAAAGTAATTTTATTATTGTACAACAACAGAACAACTATATTCAAAAAAAATATATATTTGCTTCAATTAAAAAACTATCTTTAGAGATAGACGCCAACTAATTACAAGGAAAACTATTATTAAAATTTATTTCATATATTTTTTTTAATTATAATTTATAAATATATATGTACAAGATATACCAGCTGTTATTAAATTTCAGAAGAAATATAGTACGTTTGCGTTACTCTGAATGACATGTAATTTTCAGAAAAAGCAACACGAAATATTCCATCGATCATAGTCACAGACGTAATTACTGAATCATCCTACAGAAGAAAACCTCATGATATTACATACATTAGTTTAGAAGATAAGCACGAACGGACGAACGGATGAGGTCATTGACTTAAGTAGTTAAGGCTGCTTAAGAAGGCAACCAAAAATTTTTAAATTAGTGATTTATAAGCAAAATAATAGAATGAAGATAAAGTAACATGAAAGTAGGTAGAGGTAAAATGTTTTTCATACACCTGCAACAAATCTATTATCAAATAGGTATTTTATTAATTATAATATTTATTATTTTTACGTCTTTTAAACCTTCTTTATAATGAATTTTCATTTATGTGCCTTACAAACATATATGTTGTTATATTCATATACTTTCATAATAATTTCTTTGGTTTAAAAATTTATTAACTTCACATTATTGCCAATACAAATACCAACTTCTTTTTATAATTTTGATATTCCAGTAAATATTACGTCATTTAGAAAATTCGTTATATTAATCATTTATTTCAGGGCATTTTCAAGTTAACGTAGAACTTTAAAAAATTTCATCAGTTTAAATTGAAACAACGTTTAGAAGTCGTCACGATAAAGAATCAAATAAAATACTAAACATTTATCAGTAATAACAATAGTAAAAGAAATGAATTGATTTACACGGCATTGTTTATTGATAAAATTCTTTAAGCCTACTCTTATTGTATACACCAAATGGAAAACAGCTTTATTTTTATTTGATTTATAGAAAATTACTAATATTATATATATAAATTCCCAGAACCGTCATTTTTTATCATTATAGCCTTAATTTACAGCCGTATTGACAATCAGCTAAACAGGGTATACCGATATTATCTAATTGTCAACAAGATAACTCTATAGTTTTATAATTATAAAACAAAAGACTGTATTATTACATCTTAAACAATAATATATCTATTTACTAATTAATAAAATATGTGAATTGTTTATAACAATGAAACGGAGATCAGAAAATTTGAATTGCTATATTAGAGATATTCAATTGAACCACACAATAATGTTAAAGTTTTCTTTACTAAGAATAAAAGTAATGTTATAATAATTTTTATTTTATATATGTCTGATAGTAGAGGTATTGGAAAATACAAAATTACACCATAAGGGTTATATGATAAGATATTAGTAGATTGTTAGATTGCAAGGAAAGGTGTGGTTTTAGTCATCAATTTCAAATGTTTTACACATTGGTAACCTGTTTATGTACATACAAATATAATATAAAAATAATTATATATGTATGTTTATTTTCATCAAAATAAATATGTCTATTAACTGCAGTTCTAAGTTATTATTTCAGTATTGTATTAATTTACTATGTAAAAATAATACAAGAAGCAATAAATTAAATTTAAAAGCTACATAAAATATATTTATTTTCATAGACTTTAGTGAAACTTTCTCTTAAATGTGGTAACTAAGTAAACACTGCGTAATGGTCTTCGTTTGTTTGTTATGTAGAACATAAAATCGACGTATACTGAAAGTAGAACATATACACATACCTTGTTAAATATCCTTCTCCAGTACAAATCTGATCGCGTTGGGGTAAGTGGTATGGAGACAGTTGTTTCTCTCTGACCTGACGGCATTTTTACACAAAAATTAATGTATGACTAATGTTTATACACTTCTTTGCTTACTCGATGTAGCACATCATATGCAATGTATATAATTGACGATTATTCATAAATTGTTTTAGTTATAAGATAAGATAAAGATTGGATATTTAAATTTTCGTTTTGTTGTATTCGTTCGTTACAAGGATATGTTAATAGCAAACAACCACTCTAACACAAATTCATAGTACAACTGATTGTAGTACGTCATATTAGTTTAAAATCAACATTCAAGACTGTGTCAGCTGTCACTGTCATCAGCACAATTAATAATTTAACTTCTTTAAATTACGTTAAGACTCAAAGACCAAGTCTCATTGAGATTTTAAATAATGTAATAATTTTACATATATTTCAAGTCTTTCTTACTAAAAAAAATTGTTTGATTCAAAAATCTGTTTGATATTAATGTGGTCAGACATAATCTGAAACGTATTTTTAATCAAAAAATATGTATTTTTAATTGAGTTTCATTTGTTTTATTTAATTAAAATATCCAATGAATAATTAATTCCATTGTGGTTTCCGAACGAGTAACATCTCATATATTAACACCGAAACGTTGCTATGGTAACATTGAATGCAAGTGTGTAAACATTAATAACAATTTTAACAAATATTTTATCATGAATGGAAAGTCTAAAAATAACAAAGTTTGCAATATAGTTTGGTTAAAGCAACCAGTGGAAAATGTTAAAATAAGGTAAATATCGCTTTACGACTTAAGAACTAATATATGTTTAAGAGTGTTGGTGTTGCAATCTAACTTATTACTTTTTTAGAATAAAAATAAAAAATCGCGATGGTGTCTCTACATTACCTACATTCGAAGATTATCAAAATAAATCCGGTGATGAAAATCTTGATAAACTGACTGAAAATAAAATCATAGATTATGTATTTGGATGGCAAGAAAAAGTTTTCAGTCCTTGGGAAGTCCAAAGATATTCCGAAGAACATAATTGTGTTACAGATACAGAACTAGTTTATTATAATATTATAAAAGATTTGAATTATGAGCCGAGAAATGTGTTTACCTATGTTCATTCTGATTGCAATACAGTACCTTTGCCCTTTGACATTAAAAAGTTAGATCATAATGTTGAAAATCTAACTGTTTGTTTTGATAAATTGACTTTGGCAAACCGGATCTTCGGTATAAAGAGACCTTCCACTTCAATGCGGCGTTTATTTAAAAGTGAAGAATACATACAGGAAAATGAACAATGGCGTATCATGCAAATTGTTTTAGACTCTTCAAAATACAATGAGTAAGTTTTGTTCATACAGAATTTTATTTTTATTTCAATAATAGGTCTGTATAATTTTTTGGCAGGTCCTAATTTTACTCATAGATGGCGCTTACAACATTAAAACCCTTTACATAAAACGCGGACCTGAATGTTAAACATATTAATTAGTTCTACTTAATTTAATGTTACACGGAGAGTTTTATTAACAGTTTCATTGCAAAAATAAACTGTTCTTATATTATTTATAAGCTATTATTCAATCACTAATATTTAAGCTTATATTAAACGTCTATTCATTAAGTAAATAAATAAAAATAAAGTGTATGCATAAATTATTCAAAGTTCCATTTAATATATTATGTATTACTTAACTGTAATCAATATAAATATTTGATATCATAAAAATATTTTAAATGTGAAAATATTAGATCTTTAATCATAAGCCTTGGAAGAAAATTTTAAAATAAGCTAGGTATATCAAGTTATTACTAATATTAATCAGGATCTTAACTACAATAGAATCTAATAGATGGCGCTGAAGTCTTTATAAAACAACCGTAGCCAATGTGGTGATTAATAAAAAAACGTATTTTAGCTAAACCATGATAATATTATACGTATATATATATATATTTTTTAATTTATAGATTCTTTATGTGGGTTAGCAAGTTTGAAAATGTATGGCGTGGCTCTATTGAATACGTCGTAGCGGACACGTTTTCAAAAGTTTTGCTATGTAGGAGTACTAAATAGTGGTTTTATACTGGACATTATGCTGATTATGCATATACAGATTGAGGCTAGAAGTGACCCACTTTTTGTCAATCATTTTACCGCATTCATGTACCAATTATAATTAATTAGTTTGTACTATATTTACATAGATATTAAAGTTTTTAAGATTTTTAATTAATTAAGAAGTTTTCTGTATTTTTTACCATGACTATCTAATCTTTATGGTACCCACTGACATATTTACCATATTACACAAATCATTTTGCATAACTGTTGAAATATAAAATTTCTAAATTGCATCAGATTTTTTAACTGTGTAGATATTTTATATGGAATCAGTATTTGTTAATATTGCATAAGGTATTTTCAAAATCAATAATTATATATTAATTTATATTCGCTATTAAATCAAACCTCCCGTCATCTTTAAGTATTGCGTAATGCAAAAATTAAAATACAGATTATTAGATAGAAATTAATTTTGTGAATTATATTAGCCAGTTTTGTTTTAAAAAATTAAATTAATGAACTTAAGCACAGTCATTTTAATTATAAAATAAACGCTGTTGTATTAGTATAAACATTTAAAGCACATAAATAGCGTGTTGAAAATACATATCTGAGCTATAAATCGCGTTTGCTAAAGGCGATAAGCCGCAGCAGTTTTATATTTTTGGATAGAAACTCGCAAGGAAATAGCCAGCAGTATATAACACATCCTCTTAGTAAATCTAGTAAATTTATCAAATTGATCTAGTTTATCAAATTACTGAAAGATTCATACTTATGTATGTAATAGAATTAATAAAGTCGATATTCATCAATCTAATTCATTTACATTTCTTTTTGAAATTATTTTAAAATGAGCAATATAAGCAAAGCTGATAATCCTTATGTTTTTTTGTTAAGTGACAAATTAAATTAAGATTTCTTTTATGAAAACTAAATAAGCGATTGTTACTTTTATAAATTTGACTCTATCTCTACAAGCAAATCGAATATAAATTAGTATACATTCGCCATTTTAATAAAAATGAACTATGATATGAGAAAATAAATAATAATTATAATTTTTTAAAAGTATTTTAAATTAAGATAATCATTTTAATTTTAATAATGAAGCAGAAATAATACCACGATGTTCATATAAAATTTTAATGATAGAAGTAATTTTAAAATTAGGCAACAAACTTAAAATACTTTAACAACAATGATCAAAACAGTTATTTTTATAATACATACCGAAGCTTTAAATCAACATTCATTCAGACATTATTCTTTTGGTTCTATAAAAAAACTTATTTTAAGATTACTAATTCTAATGTCTTATTACGGGGACAGGAATGTGTTTGACTACCTCCAAGGGTACGGGGTATAAGTGGGGTACCTTTACCTCGTAGGGCTCTGGAACAGGCACGAGAACTGGTGTTGGTACAGATACTTGTACATTCTTTACAACTGGCACAGGCAGATGTTTGGTGATTGTGACGTGCTTGTGAATCAGGATGGGTGGACTTTGACTGATCTCCTTGGCAGTGGATTTGGATTTTTCAAGCTCGATTTCCTGATGTCTTCTGAAGATGCTGTCGATTTGTTTTTCCACGTCAGACTGATTCTGTTCGATAGATTTCTGATTATTGGCTCCACCGTCTGATTTCACAAATTCTGTTTGACGGCTGTTGAGGATATATTCGATCTGTTTCTCTACTTCCGATTGTTGTTGTCTTTCTTCTCTTTCTCTTTTGTTTAACTCAACTGGATAACCTTGTTGATTTCTATATATGTTTTGAATTTGTCTTTCTATTTCAGACTGTTCAAGATTTTTATCTTGATTCTGAACATTTCTTTCTTTGGCTACATTAGACTTCGCAAATTCGAAAGCTTGGTGGTTTCTTAAGATATATTCAATTTCTTTTTCCACCTCTTGTTTATCTTTTTCCTCACTTTGCTTAACCACTTCCACGGGCAAGTTTGAATTTTCAAAACCGAAAGCTTGGTGCTGCCTCCAAATATTCTCGATTTCTTTCTCTAACTCCGACTTTTCATTACTATTTTTATTAGAGTTCTGTTGCTCCTGTCTTACAGCTTGAACTTGTTCGATATTTCCTCTCTCGTTTTGCTTTTGTTCAGACGATATGGCCTTTAATTGAGCGCGATTGTGGTCTAAAATACGGTTCCATTGTTTGTTAAGCTGGTCGTGTAATAATTTTTCTTCTTGTTCTTTATCCAAAATGTAAACATTTGGAGAAGCTTGGACGAACTCCTGACTTTGGATTGGATTCTTCTGTACATTCTGTACATTTTGAACCCGTCCTGATAATTTAGCTTGATCTCTAAGCAGCTGTGCATAAGCACCGACGAAGTTATTTTTCTGTTGATTATTGTAAACAGATTCCTCTCTAGGTAAAAAGACATTTGGAGCGACTGGTTCTTCTACCTGAGGTTCTTCGATAGGTGCAGGTTTTAGATTCTCAGCAATAAAGTTTTGAAGCTGTTGATTGAAAGCTTCTTGTTCTTCATCTGAATTCTGTTTCAAAGATTCTATCGAAACTGAATTTTGAGATGATTTTACTCCTCGCAAAGCTTGTATCTCTTCCGGTGTTAGATAGAAATTAAACTCTTGAGTCACAAATCTTTTATCGATTTTTTGGTTTGCAGAGTTGGAAGATGATTTTTCAGAAAGGACTTGAGGTCCATTTTGCAATTGCCTTGCTGTTGTGGCTGCCACAAGGGCTATGAAGTATAACTGGGAGCAAATATTTTACCTTTAATATATATTAATTTTCTAAACAAATTAATAAATATAAAAATTATATACTTACAAATAACTGCATATCGATCTGTATACTTGTTGTGATGGGATCGAATGATCTTGTGACTAAAATTTCCGAAACACACGTTTTTTATACTCGCGTTTTGCTTTACTCTCTTTTCGACATAAATTTACATAAGTTATGTTTTGATTTTCTAATTGAGTGAAGTAACGGATGCCTTGTAATAAAATATTAAAAAAAACTGTATGTATGTCAATTTCTATGCAAGTTGACTTTTTTACATAAATATCTGTATTTTGGAAAAATTCCTCTAAATGTTGTGTTTAATATTATTTATATAACAAACTTTAACTCGACTATTAAAGTTTTAGATAATTATTTGGGTGTATGTTACTTATAGTTCTTAATTGAATATGATGGATCTTAAATAGTACGTTTCATAAAGTTAAATTATATATGGAACAAAAAAAATAATTAATAATGGGGTACTACTTTACATGACATGATTAGTAGGTCGAGAAATAAGATATACCTATCATAAAAATTATCTGACTTCCACTAGGATATCAGAACTAAGTGCATATATTGAATATGATTTAATGATTCACGCATAAAGATTTATCCTTCAGGAAGAATAAACCTATTTTTATGGAAGAACATATCCTACTGACATTGTACCATAACACACATCACAACTACCTCGTTGTGACTCCCGGTGAGAACGACGTAGAGACCAACTCCTACCAAGTTAATGGTGTTCCTGGTTTTGAATACGGTGTGGAGATAGTTATGCAAGAGGAGAACGTAGAGGACATGGCCACTTTGGTTGGTTAAATTTAATTATAAAGAAAACAAAAAATGTTTTTAATTATTATTTTTTTATTTCTTTACTAAACAAATATACATATTATGAACAAAAACAATAATTAAGATTAATTTGCATTATGAGATAAAAGAATGTACATACGTTAATTCTTACAACGTTAAGTAAAGATAAATAAAATTTAATGTAATTTCAGATAAAAAGTCTTCTTAAGAAGTGGGATAGTAAGTATAAGAAGCAGTTGACATTTTCCTTCCCACCGCTGGGAAAGAAGATGTTCTTTGTGTCTTTTGAAATTGTGTCAGCAGTCGACTTTGATATGGACAACGCATATATTGAATATTATATAAAGGTACCTTGTATGTATTAAATGAAAAAGATTATTTATTTACCACAATTTTTTTAAACGTATATTTTTTCTTAATCGTGTATACATATGGTATAAATCGCGAAGTTCTCGCCAATGTAGTTTCAAGAATCATAAATTTTGTTTTACATATTATTTAGATACAAAATGTTTCTAAGAAATTGAGCGCCAAAAAAATGTGGACATGAGGAATGTTTAGTGAAATGTTAACTTGAATAATAATTTATATTACAAGATTTTTTTTTAATTTGACGATATTTTGAATTCAATAAATAACTGAATAATTCGACGAACAGTCAAAGGTTTAGGTATATCTCATTAAATTTCTTTAAATCCGTATTTTAAGAATCCAGATAATATGAAAACTACGGGCGAACTTCGCGGTCGCACGCACCGTGCTCATTTTATAGAAAATAATAAGAAAAAGTTTTGGAGATACGGTCATACCGTTGACTTGGAAATGGAGTGTGCCACAGGGATTGGTAATATTATCTTTTTAATAAAATAAAAAATTTACCTTTCGTAGTTTTCTAATTTATGTCAAATTAATAAGAACCTTAACATTTTCTTAATAACGTGATATCACGATAGGAAAAATGTAGGTCAATAATGTATGTCTATAATAGATATTTGTTGTACTTATGTCAAATGGGGTAACAATGTCAAATGGGGTAAGGAACTCTCAGACTCGTATAGGATGCAGTGCGGGG
>DVQO01000126.1:0-29214 GCA_018231785.1 Danaus gilippus
TCTAAAAACTAGCCTACCTGAAATTCTCGTTCAAAAACGTTGCTAGCTCTTAGACGATGATATAGTGTCGATATAAATAGGTTTATTTTAATAAATCAATAAACTTTTCATAATTCAAACTAGCCTTTTATTTTCAAATTCAAAATAACCAAAAACTATAATTAACATAGCAGGTTACCTAGGTGACATTGGCCACCAAGAAATTTTAATATTGATTAAACACTTCTGTAAGCCCCCAGCAAACCTTTAAAGTATAATATTTTCATTTTTTTTAACAATGCATTCGATTACATCGCCGATCTAAAATTATGGAAGCGTCCTAAAAATTTTAAGCAAATTAAAATAGATAACTTACTGAATGTAGCAGTTTTCTGGTAATAATTTCATTAGCGATACCCTATAGACAATACTTAAAACTTTTATTACAAGACGTCTCGTCATAACGTTGTTCTGGTCTTCACAATTATTGCTATATTTTATCAAACGGTCTATGTCTTTGAATTGTAATTTTAAAAAAATCTTTATATTTTGAGTAATGAAATACTATGGAATAACAATAATGTCATTAATATTGGCCTTCGTTATTATTTAAGTTTATTAAACGTACTATACATTATCACAATTACCAGCATAAACATTGCTACATGTGAAATATTCATGAATAATTACAATTTTCAAATAACTTATTTATTTAGAAGCCATATATAATTTTATTTTAAAACATAGCATTTGACAACATTCTACTGTTTACAATTTAAGTGTGATTATATCTATTTACCAATTCCATTATAATTTTTTATTATATTAAATACACCAATACATAAATTCGTAACACGCTTTAATTATTATTAAATATTACAGTTACAAATGCAAATATTAATTCTAAATTATGAGGAAACAAACTCAAATATTATTATTAACATTTTCAATAAGATTAAGAAGGATTAATATTTTTTAATATATATAAATACATTCTTGAACTTATATATATTAAAACGTAATTTCAATTATTTTCCATACTTAAATGTGATGTTTTAATATTAATTCATTTGGTAGACCACTTTGGACATAAACATAGCACAAAGGTCTTAGAAAAAAAACTAGCTAAAAATCGTTACAGCTACAGTAAATATATAACATTAAAAACAAAGTTTTCCCTAAAATTACTTTATAAATAATAAAATAGAAAAAAATGTACACGTGGGATGACAGTATAATAGAAATGAGCTCTTTTTTATCTATCTAATATTCCAAAATATGTGTAATATTTGAACAAAAACATAATTAATTTAAAGAACATCACAATGTTACATAACAATAGATAAACTTGTTGCAGCAAATATGTAGATACATCGATCGAAATAATTTACCTCAGACTAAGTTATAAAATATACAAATTTATTCGAGACTTATACATCTATAGTGTAGTGTAGGCTCAAAATGTATATACCATAAGACGGGTATATGAAAATAGTAGATGCAATTTATATGAGCGGTTATTGTAAATAGTTAACAAACATCTTTACATTATTGTATTGATTCACAGAGATGTTTGGTAGAATATCAATATATTTAATGAACACTTTTTTAGGAAAATTAATAACACATCACAAAATTAACATCCATTAATTCACTAATTCAAGTATTTCATATATTGCCGAACAAAGGATTTATCTTTAAGAAAATATTTAATTTACAATAGGATGTATAGCGCTGTTCAGCTGTTTAATGTTTTATATTTCACAACAATTGACAAGCATTTAAGAGAAATATTAAATGACTCTAAATTTACTTCATAACTGAAGCTATGTTAGTTTTAGTAAATTATAAAGTTATTGAAATTTTTAATATAGATCACACAAGTGCACTAAGTCTGATTATGTGGTCCCAGAGAAAAATAGATTAAATATACATATAATAATATTATATACAATACTAGTAAATGTCTTATAAAATGTATACTTAGATGTATGAGGAAGCAGAGTTGTTGGAATAAATGTTAGAAATATCGTTATAAAAAAATTCTAATAACAAGTTTTAGACTTGCCTATTTATCAAAAAAATAATAATAATAAAAAAATATCAAATTTACTAGAAACACTATAAAATTCTTCCTTCTCTTTTTAATATTTAAAACAAAACATTTATATTATTTCAAGTAACATTGACAGTTTTGTAAGTGAATGGGTTGATTTTAGTCTCATATTTCTATTGTTATTGACACATGTATTTTTGCTTAAGCAAATCAAAGTACCTATATAATTTTGATAGTGTATAATAAATACACACAGAATGACCGATAGACTATATATGCAGCTATATATAGTAATTATTATAATACATAATAACTTAAATACTTTTAATAAGAATACATTTCATATTACAATAATCTCTGTACCTTTAAATTTTAATAATGGTACACTCTACATACAACATAATTTTAAATAGTCATTAATCCAGCAAAGTTGGCTATAAATACATGTACATGAACTGTATCTAATCAATCCAAGTCAAAATGCTCATAAGTCTTCTTCTTCTGCATTTTTCTTATAATGGATTTATGTATGCCTGAAACAGAATTTTGTTATTGTAATCAAAATTTACTATTAATCAATACAATATTGTGTGAACGGAATCAAATTTATGCTTTAATTAATAAAAAAATAATGTGAAATCTTTAAAAATGTATGTGTCATTATGCTTAGGATACTTTAGTTGGAGATATTATGTTAAATAAATTTATTTCTTTTATATTTCTTAGCATTTATGTATGTGAAATTTATTCGGAATTACTTCTTATTGTTGGCTCGTGTGGGTGAGCTGTGGTTTGAGTGGTTGGGGCTCTCACTCAGTTCTGAGCTGGAACTACGGATGTCTCCTTCCATCTGGAAAATATAATCCAATAGAATCTTTGTACTAAACACATTATAGTAAAAATTGTATATTTTTCTATGAACTTAATTTATAGACAAGTAAAACAATATTATAGTTATCTAAAGGAGATTAATTACTGAAGAGTAAATTAATTAATATTTTATTAACAATTTCGCATACCTGACCAGCCTTAATAGTGATATAAGCTATCTGTAGTATCAGACAAGTCCACACAATATGCAGTATCAGTAGCAAACATAGTAGAGAGTTAAATATGTAGTAAGCCGGGAACATTGGCAGCAGCATGGGGGCGCGGATTGATGTACTGGAAATAAGCATAATGTCTTTTTATATTGACTACCCTAATTTATTTGGTACCAATATCTAATACATAAAAAATTATCTGCATAGTAATTCAGAAAACAAAGCCTTGTTATGGCAGTCATGAGTTTAATAATAGTTTAATTATTTACTTTCCTTATGATACATTTAAACCCATATTTATATTTTACCATATTTATTATAAAAATTAGTAATGATTCAAGTCCTTAACTTGATATAAAGACGAAGATAACACAAGGTTGATCTCTAAAAAGGAAATCATAAAAAATAACATTCATTATTCATCTTTCTTAATCCTAAGTTACTCACCTCCAAATTATATAGAATGGGAATATTCCAACTCGGGTACTAATCCATGTAACAATGAGTCCTAGGAACAGGCTGTCACACAGTTTCTGGTACCCTGCATACTTTGCTGCTTTCACGGCCTGAAATCATTATACTATTTATCTATCTAAATCACACTTAAAAGCAGAATTCTCATATTAACAAAAGGTATATTTAGTAATATGTTTTCATAAAATGTTACCAACATTATGAAGACATCAGAAATAGGTAGAACCGTTACAGTACTATTATAGCAATGAACTTATTACTGGTAATCCATACCTCAACAAATATATCAGCACAATCATGTAGCAGCAGCACCAGTGTACCAATCCGATGAAGGTTACACACCCAACTGAAAGACAGCAGCAAGATGGTGGCGATATGGTGGACGAACATCTGCCAGAAGTCTTTGCGACGAACATCCCAGAACTGAGATATGGTGAGAGACCAGTAGAAGGCTGCCGATATCATGTAGTACCACCAAATATCCGGAGTGAGACCCTGGAATATGATATATCTAGTTATACTTACATGACAATATCATAACAAATTTGAGCAGGATTTATGATTTAACAAATTGCTAGGTATAAAGTTAATGGTAACTATAATAAAGATTGTGTTTGTTCTACATATATGTATGATTGATATCATTGTCCCTTTCAGTCAATCAGACATAAGATTATTTGGAAACAGTTTCCATATAAGAATTGATGGAATTCTCACCTGATGGGGATAGCCCAGATAGCATTGGTCTATATCCCAAAGCCAGTCCTTGTCCCACAGTACGATGAGACCAAAAATAAAGTTACAGATGTAGAAGGTGCACTTCCACATGTTCTCGCAGAATTTAACTAGGGTCGAGGGTTTGTCCTGGCACTTGCGCTTCCGAAGCCACCTCTCCACTTGGCGCTCCGACATATCCAACTGTTTCGCGAGACTGCATATTTGCTAGAAATAAAAAGATTCTATTGATTTAAATCAAATGATTTTTTATTAATTTATATTTATGAATTATTTACATTGTGGTTTAGGGCTAGGGGAGTTAAGTTATTTTTAAATTTTTAGCTTATAAATGTATTATGTAAATAATAAATGATTAAAAAATATATGAATTCATTATGTTTAATCAATATTAACACTGTTAGGTTCAAAGCCTTATATCGCAGAATGTGACTTTTAAACTCAGATAAAAAGTACTTGAATCGCATGAATAAAATTATTATTTCGTCTACATTGAAAAATTTTTCCTTGGAGATTTATCAAATTTATGAGTTGAGATAAGCAAAACACAATAAAGTGTACTGCATTTTTTAACAGTTGAATAAAACTATGCTATCACAACGAAGGTTTCATTAATTCTTTTTCCTCATATAAAAACACTATAAACGTGTTGAACATACATGATAAGAAGTATATTTTCAATAAATGTTGTCCTTTTATTTTTTGGTACTTCCTTCAAATACTAGTCGACTGGTTTTGCTGAATTTATCTGGCAAATATTTAAATGCAAGACATTGAAATGTTTAAAAAGGAGTAGTTAAATCAATTTAATTTCGGCAAGATTACGGACTAAGGTACAGGTTAATTTAACAGGTCAACATATTGGTACTATCGTACCCTGAATAAAGATAAATTATGCAACATATATATTATGTACTTAAATTAATTTTATTATAAAAATTATTAATATTTCCCTTGTATTTTATTGCTATAGATATGTATATTAAATCACACTTTGTCATTAAAGATTCGATTAATGAATGCTTATATGTCATTAGACTTTCAGCCTTAATAGGAATTATATACAAATATATACTTTGATTCTTATGTAATCAAATTGATAAAAAACGTTCATCAAAATATTCAAGAAATGATAAGCACTTTTTTCCAAAATATTTCTGCCGTTTCATCCCATACAAAACCATGTGACCATGAATCAAACAATGAACGTGAATTTCAGTGTAAGACACTCTGATACACGAAGTATACTACATTACTGTGGTTTCATGAAAAAAATATTTTGTCGTTAATATTCTGTAACGGTCATTTAACTTTCGCTGTCTGTGTCGTAAAACTTCGCGAAAGACTGAACATAGTTTTTGCGCATCGTGTTTTGAACCCGTGGCCTTCTGTTGTACAATCTAATATCACGCTTGGCTGGGATGACCCTGGCCTCGTTACCGACCGTAATGAGAGGAAGCCGTGTTTAGAGACAATAAAATATACAAAAATAGCATTCTTAAAGTGAACGCTATTTCAAGATATAGAAATGATTACGCGTCGGTCAGATAAAAATATAATCGTACAACCATTAAAAATGTAGTGTGAGTCTGGAATGATGTATAGATTTTTCTACTATTCATCCAGAAACTATTCTATTTTAAATTTTGACCAGATATTAATATTTATATTAATTTATTTCAGATCTACATTTTTCAATGTCGCAGGTTCATGAGTTATTTAAAAATATATATTTTCTTAGATCTGTCTGTTCAAAACACTGAAACTAATTTGAAACTTTGTTTATTGACATTTTAACAAAGAAATGGACATAGGCCGAGACTAAATATAAGAGAAAAATTCTCTTTTGTTTATATTACGATTAAAACATATTGGTACGATTTAGAAAAATATTAAAGTCTCCTTTTTAAGATAAAATATGAAGTCCTTTTCTTCTTTTAAAAAACGATACTTTCTTAAACAACTTAGTTTGAGATCAAGATAATTTTTTTTTTATTCCGTACAATAATTATTTAAACAACTTCGAATATAGAAAACTGTATTTTTTAAATAATTATTATATGTATACATATATAATACAAAAAGTAATTTGTAATATATACAATAATATGTATCACGAGATTTGTCTTCAGATTGTACACCGCCACTTTCACATACGCTATTGAAACATTCGTCATGAAAGACAGATCTGTACAGAAATGTTAATTGTAAAAGTATAACTGCTCCGAAATCCATATACTTAGAGGCTGGTTGGTTCGCTTTCATAGTTTTTATAACTGAAATATTTTTGTATATCGAATTCTTTGTCAGAAATAATTAAAGACAAATTATTACATAATATTTTGTTTAATAAGTTTATTGTTTGAAAAAATCCACAAAATTTATATGTTACACATCTGGCATAATAAAAAATAAAGTAAAATCACACCTGGCATAGTAATATATTTATCTGTTATAAACACGGAGCAGTTCAATAACAACATATAAATTACAATAATAATTTAAAATAACTAAGGTATTTTCTAATACCCACTCGAATAAAGCGTATTTAGTTATGATTTATAATTTCCTGTAATTAGATAAAAAAAATATTGGATTTTATACGCTTTATTTTCTAATTTAAACAATTCAGAAATTGACATATGCTATTAATAATAACTAATTATTTTTTTTTATTCAAGGCCTTAAATTACGAAATTGCTTATTGGTTATTGCTCAGGTTTTATTTGAAATTGAGGTAATTAAATTTATTATTTATATTTGAATATAAAATTTCCTTTAACATATGGAAAAAATATTTTAATGCACAGTATTAAAACAGTTCAGTTCCATACAGCGAATTATCATTAACAGATTAATAAAATATTGTCTTAATTAAGAAATATATTTAAACTCGTTAGATATAAAAATGCATTAATAAATTTTGTGTTCGTAATATAAAATATTAATCATGAATTTTTAGCAAACGTACTTCAAATAGGCACATGTTCTTCTGGGGGTTGGTCAAATCGTAGTCAGGAATTAACAAATTTAATTCCATGGAATCAGACACTTCGCTATTAGCCTACTATTAATGTAACAATTGTTTTAAATAAATTTAGTAGCAATTAGGCTCATTATTCTTTAAAACGTCGGATTCAATCAGTGCCTAAGTCGAGCTGCCTTAATATTTCTAAGGTTACACTATCAAAAATATAACTGCCTGAAGCAGAAATTACTCATCATTCAACGCAATCAACGCTCTTCCGATTACGTGTATCAAGTGTCTTACGACAGATAGCTCTTTTCAAAAATGATCAAGCCATGGTTACTCTATTTATTGTTTTTCAAATGACAGTAAAATATTTAAATGGCAATAAATACTTTAAATATTATGAAACGTTTTAATTTATTTCTTATCGTCATATACTTAAACCTTAGTTCGTTCTATCTGCCATCTTGACAATTACTTCAGTGTCAGCGATTTTTTTAGGAAAAAGAAATTCCTCTTTCAACATAACATAAAATATTTATATTTTTTCTCATACCTTTAAAACTCGTATAGTAGCTAGAAATAGAAACTAATTATAATAAACGATATTAAATCTAGATTTTACAATAAGATATCGTTATATCTTATATCAGAATTTAATAGTGAATTAAATTATGTAAAAAAAAAAATCACATTAAATTATAAAATCTCAGATGAAATATTTTTTTTTAAGTCAGTGACAAACAATATTAATTATATATTCTATACTATGTGTGCTTATTTATACCACAGAGAGTAATAAAACGTTGAATATACTATAGAACTTTAAATAAATAAAAAATGGAATAGATTATTTAAAATTTTGTATGCAAAAATTACTTCGAATTATTATTATTAAATAATTAGATATTTATAGTCTCTCAGACCCCTTCTTATTGGCGAGTGTTTGCAACTGCCCTCACTTCCGCTGAAGCTGTAATTCGTCGGGATTCGTTATAAAGCAATCGTCTATAGCCATTATTAAAATAAAGTATTGTGATATAAATAAATAACAGTAAATTAAATCGTTTGTTTGTCCTTAAAAACTCTAAGTAACAAATCGATCCAGGTTAATATACTTTGGTAATGACCTTTATGTTGACCCGAGATATTAAATGACTTTGTTCGACGCCTTACATTATCGCGGTCTATAATAATATATTGTTTACATAAATAGAAAATTGTTTATGGTCTGGCCGACGGATACACAATAAAAAAAAATAACAAAACCATAGACAATTTATGCGAATTTCTTACATATTAATTAGACATTATAATATGAAACACATTTCCATTGAATTGATTCATTCTTTTTTACATAAACATGATTGTAAGGCATAAGACGAGTTGCTGTGTAGGTACTAACAACATGAATAAAAGAAACCAAACGGAATAACAAATATACAATTATATTATTATAATATGATATTTCTAAACAAAATAACTTGAACTATTTAATTACTCCCAGTAAAAATGTTGTTCCTTTAAACACTTTCCAACGTCTAGATATAATTTCAACTTGACATTGTGACTTTGACTTGTAATAAAATGGTTACCATTCTTACATTGTAGTACATAGTTTATATTTATCAACAGCGTTCTCCTCAGGTTATCAGAGAAAAATACTCGATTAGAAATTATCATACAATATTGACAGTTTAAATCCCAATTTGAAACTTGTCACGGCTTACATACATTTATAAATTCGAATGAATTAATTTTAGGACTAAAAGAATGAATTATCACATCTATATTCTATTTTCTGTTATAAGAAAATAAAAATAAATATCCCTAGTAATTATTTTAATCCGTTCCGATTAAATTAAAAAATAATTCGACTTGCATTCTTTTTAATTTTGAATAAAATTTAACCGTTAAAATGACACATGTCACGTGACGTTAATTTTAATAGACGCTAACTGTCGGGAACAGAAACGCTAGCTGTCGGGAACCAAAAACGGAGGAAATGAGTCATGACAACGCGCGGCATTCGCAGCAATGGGCAATGGCGGTTAAGTTAAGCCAGACCTAAACATCCTGCGTTTTATTATATTTCGCACAAAACCCTTCATTTACACTGATAAACAATATTAACATTAAAAAACATTAAATTCTTGAATCTAGAACACGTCTAGATTATTAATTGTTTTATCCAATGGCATACAGTATGATATGAAATCGCAAAACACGCGCCATTTTTTCTAATAATCGATGCCATTGTTCAGCCATTTTGTGTAAAACATTCTTGAGATATATTTATAAACTTTCCTTATGTTACATTTATCTCTGTCTATTATAAAACAGCATGGAAACGTTATAATAAATTACATAACGCAATATTAAAATTAAATTCAGAGGATAAGATAACAAATGAAAATAATAATCTGATGTAATTTTATTATTATTACTTAAGAAACAGCTGGAAACCAGAGGATGAACAATGATTATGACTATCATAAAGAAGAAACCATTCTTTTAATTAAATTATAACTAATATATTGATAGCAGTTATTTATATAAAGCAATGTTACACAGGAAAAATCTTGTATTTCCATATTACACTTCAATCATTTTAAATAAACAGTATCAGTGAAAAAACAAGTAAAGTAATGAAATAGTATATAACTTACCTGTTTGGTCCTAGGAGAGGTTTTATATGCAACTTCAAGCTTTGGGTTGGATGGTGGTTTTCTAGGCTTGACATCTTTAATACCGAGGTATCGTCCAAAAGGTGCAAATACAAATCTACAAATGAAGCAAAGACATAATAAACTCCTAAGAAGACATAGTAAAAATAATAAATGATATTGAGAGTTATAATTATATATTTATTCTTATAATACAACAGTTTGTTTTGGTATTAAGGAATTAATTATTCTAAACATAAATTTTATCACTGCAACATGTCAAATGAAGTCTATTGTTATACATATAAAATAACTAGACATTTTAACATTTAACTCAGAACTAACATATATTACTTTTAACTTAATATTTTTGAAAAGTTTTACCACATTCATTGATGATAATGACCAAACTGGTATGTTTTTAAAAAGCCATTAAAGTGGTATTTATTTTATTTCTATGAATAACATATACAATGTGAAGGTCACATCAAAACAGGTTGACTTAGAATAAGGAAGTAAGATATTTTCAATAATAATATGAACTTGACAAAACAAATGACAAATTTATATAATTAGGGTTTCTATCTTTAAAACTGATAGTATATGAAATGGCAAGCTATAGAAGAACTGGTTATGATATGGGAGCAAAATTACTTGTACGACTAAAGAAAATATTACAGCAAAGGAATCTAAATTAAAATTGTATGAAATGGAAAATCTCTTGACAACAACAGAACTATATGAGTATGGATTTAAAATTTATGTATGTATTTGTATAATAATAAATTTCGTGGGTCAAATCTATCAAGTCATGATAAAAATGTTTAAATTGTTTTTATATGATAAAATAGTGAAAGAAAAACAGTCATATTAATATTCGAATTATAACTTCTTATTATATTTTTTATTACCTGTAAAGTCAGTACTGGTTATAATCAAATAATTATTGTACTAGTAATTGAAAATTATAACAAGTCACTAATATACTCATATCGTCAACAAACTCGCATCGAATAATGAATTGATTACTAAATGTTGAACATTGTGTATATTTATAAATCTAATAATAATGATGTCCAGCAAAGTATTGATTTTCCTTTTGCTGTGATAACCTATTAAATATTCCATGAGACGACAAAATTCATGCCCGTAGATATTGTCTTTTCCATTACAAATTAAAGATATAGATATACAACCCTCAAGGTAACTATTTATTACTTGGTTATTTTAATGTACTTTATGTTTATAACTTGTGTCTTTACGACATTTCATTCCATACAATCCATAAAGACTTGTAATGTTTTAAAGTGTTTATATGTAGTTTTTATCCTGTGTGTACGAATATATTTATTTTCGTTTGAGACTTCTATCGTGAAATTTATCGTATTTGTATATCATGGCATAAGAAATACATATTTTTCTCTCCTCTCTTACGACTTGTAGGGAATTATTGGAATTTTATTATACGCCCAAGTTGAAAATAAAGTGAAAAAATTTAAAATAACGGAGATAAAAATTATGGAACCGACGACCGCGAGTTTAGAACATGTTTTATATTCTTAATATAATAAAAAAAGATTAAACCAAGTGAATTAATGTACGCAATTAGATTTCAGCTTGAAACATGATAGATAGATGATTTTAGTAGGTTCATACGTGTGGAAAAATCAAATTACGAATTATATGACTCAAGTTACCGCTTACCGCCCCAAAAATAATGTTAGAGCGTACATATAATATTATTTGTTGCACTTACCTTTCTAATATATAGCGAAGACTTATGAAGACCAGTGCTAACGGTATCGGAAAAAAGACATGCCTGTGGTCCGTATAAATTACTGCCTTATCTGGTCCGGGCGCCAGATCAGCCCATGTTGTATTAGGCGGCAACCAGACATCCTCATTCCAAAACGCATTCAACAAAGGCAGCAACATTGCTAAGTTTCTTTTTAGCAACCCAAGAGCACTATCCTAATATAAATACTAGAATTTAACAATAAACTTAATTTAAATCCATCGACTAAACCTTACTACTAATTTGATTTAATGACGGATAGAGGCGGATAGCGGAGTGAGGGCAGCATGTGCCACTTCTGTCACAGATAACACAATAATGTAGCCATCATACAAATTTATTTTTGCAAATGTTTATTATTATTTTATGATAAAAATTAATAAAATAATATTATAAATGGAATACTTTATACAGAAAACATCAATAAATGCATTTGAAGTAATTTTTATTAAAATTTAAGGTTTAAATAAAACTCATCAACATTTTCTATAATACTCTTTGTATTACCATTTACCGTTTTGATCGCATACAAAAGATACATATTTTGTGCATAACAAAGCTCACTCACATTCTCGCTGCCTACTTTACATGTAAAAAAACTCTGGAAATTTAAAATAAACAATAACATGATAACATTTACACATTCAACGGGGGTTTCAAAAACAACTTTTGCCTATCAAATTTAGAATGATAAAATGACAACATGTCTAAAGTTGTTTCGATAATAATTTCGCTAAATTATTTTTTATAAACGAGCAAAATATTAATTACAATTTATTAAACATTTTAAAAAGGCATAACAAACTTTCAGGCACATGTTCTAAGGAATAAAAAAAGATATAATACTATGTACAAAAGTGAAACAACACTAAAATATCGTATAATATGTAACAGTGTGTACTTTCGTTACTTGACTTTATGCTCAATTAAGTGTATATCTAATTCTAATGTTGTTTTAATATTGACGTTGTAAAAAAAGCTTTGTAAATTTAAGGCCTCCGTGTCGTCAATGAGCCTACAGACTATGTTCGACGTTATCTAATCTCGATCACCGGACACAGAAAGGCACGATTGTATCGGTAATTACCGATTTTAGTAGATATCGTTATTTTTCTATATATTTCACATACATGAACAATAATTATGTAACATTGATGATATTTAAAAATTGTATATGTATAACATATTAAGAACTAAGTAACATCGTTGTTATTCAAATTGAGGCAAATGGTAACATCTTCAGCAATGTCTTAGTAGTATATAAAAAAGTGTTTGTTCGCTTACGTAAAAATACAGAAATAATATAAACCAAATCTCTTCATACTTAAAAATTAATGTAATTATATAAAAATAATTATTTTATTATAATATGTGAAAAAAAAAATTATATAAAATTACAAATGTTGAACATTACACAACCATAACGGGAAGTATTGTTTTAAAATCTAAAAAAAAAAACAACATAAAACTTCTTAGCCTGTCTACAGGAAATACTTATTTATAAATTTGTTTTAACTAGAAAAGCGTCTTTGGGTGTTCAGTTGCATTAAACCTACGATGTGCATTACTATAAATGATATGGACATTTTGTTAACCGCACCAAAAATTTTACGGAGCTATATTATAATAAAATAGATAGCCCTCTCTTATGTACCACAAATGAGGTAATTATTCTAAGTTACACCAAAACAAAACCACCGCCTTAATGTTGCTAGTGTTAATATTTGTTTTAGTAGTAAGCTGATCAATACAAAGGTATTAACTAGATACAATTTATATTATGACACGTCAAGATAGATCCAAATGCTATTTATCTCCATTTTTTTTTAATGGAATTAACAAGAATTGTAATTTTCTAATTATAAGTATAAAAATTTAATTCTTTAACAATTTTATGAATAAATAAATGCAATACAGCAAAGGAACATAAAATTTATAATGAACCATGAAATAAATATTTTTTTGGTATATTCGCTTCGTAATGTGTTTTAAAAACTTTGACTAAATTAGTTAAGTATATATGAAAATAGATATGGCCGCTTGATAAAGCTAAAGTAATTTGAGCTTTGAATTGAAGATTAATAGTTAATAAAGCATAAGTACAGTTAATATTACATACTTAGATAAAATTGGCTATTTTATGGTAAAAAAAATCCTTAATACCAAATTATAATTTTAAAAGTCGCAGACAATGTTTTAGCTAAATACTTCAGATAGTTTGGGTATCGTTTGTCATATATATTGCAAATGCGACTATAAATGAGTAATCAAAAATTTTCAGTTTTAAAAATATAAGCCAAAAATTATGCATTTTTATATAAAATATTAATTAAGCAAAGTATGCCATGATATCAAAAAATAGTTTTTTAAATTTTCAATGATCATCCAAATTAATAAATAATTTAACTAGTACTTGGTGTTCGCTCCTTATGTAAATAAAAAAAAATTTGAAATATCTGCTTTGATAAATTTGAATATTTCAAATTAGGTACTATTGGTCTTTTAGTATTAAAATTTTGCTATAACAATAATTATTTACAGATTTTGATATGAATTTCAGCCAATAGCAAAATAATATTCAAGATATATTCCACTGCCATTTTATAGTTGGGACCACGTTTTTGTTTGTCAGTAACGCTTGATATTTTGTATCTTAGGAACGCTGACCTCTATGTGTCTCTGAAATTAGAAGTGAAACTGTATTCAAATTTTGCTAATTACAACATATGTATATAGATGTACATTTTGAGTTATTATTTACTTACAGGCAAATAGTTTTTTTATTAAGAAAAAATATCTGGTTAAATGTAAAAGACATTAAATTATTAGAATGTGAAGTCAGTAGTGACGTGCATTAATTATTTTTACTTACTTTTTGCTGTTCCTATTCGGCGTACTGTGGTTTGACTGATGTGAACTGTCGCTGAACTCTGAACTAGAACTCCTTATGTCACCTTCCATCTGGAAATAAATTGAACATTTTAATAAACTCATTATAATTGCATCTTTTCACATTATTTACTTTCCCATTTTCCAAGACTCCAGTCATTAATATTTATCATATAATATTCTATGTAGCCTTTAATATCTAGAGATTTAAATCCATTCAGCTACTAAAAAATGTTCGGAATATTATTTAATACTGTAAGCATTAGTGGTCAAATTCAGTTTTTTGGATCAGAAACGAACTCATTCTCATATAATTTTATTTTGTGAGGAATATTTTTAAATAATAATTTAGGGGGCTACTGACTTATTTATTATCACCAATAAATACATATCTTTACTTCAAACCATGAACAAAAAAAGGGGAAAGTAACAAATTGGATTGGACCTGGTATATATCTATGCATCAGTTCATTAGTTATAAGTCAAGAAAATTTATAATATATACACATTGTAAAAACAATTATCACATTACAAAATATAACATTTTGTACACCTGGTAACTTTGAAGACAATAATTTACTGTATTTTTTAATAACAATAACCTAATCAAACCTCAACTAACCCAATAAGAGAGATACGTATAAATTTTTGTTGAGGGTATCTTATCAATATTTTTGTCATTAAAAAATGTAATAGAAAATGTTACAATATATGTATATGAACAGTATTCTGACTACCAACTTTATTGCTAACTTAACATATGGGTAACATTATGAAACCAACTAATAAAAAGGAAGCTATTTAAACTATTATTGAAGTAGATATATATGTAAATGGTTTTTTGTAAAAGTTTTAATAACTTAAATATATATAAATACAAACCTTCCCAGCATTGATAGCTTTATAGGCGACTTGTAATATGAGCCATGTCCAGACCATATGTAAAGCCAGCAGGAGGCACAGTAACGAGTTGAAGATGTAGTAGGCAGCGAACATTGGTAGTAACATGGGGGCACGAATCGATGTACTGCAAAATAAGACTGAACTGTAGATAGTGGTCCTATCAAACAAGATTTTTTTGTAAACAGAGAGAGGTATTGATTGTATTGTGATAGTTTTGTTACTATCTACTATTTTTCACTTATTATAAAATCGAAGATACAAAATGTATATCTAGAAAAAAATAGTTAGAAAGTTTTAACAATATTGTTAATGTTTACGCTTTTCTCAGCTTCATAGTTCATTTATGATTCTAAAATTTGAACGAATCTTCCAAGAAAAATGTGAGAAATAAACAATCGCGGTTTTTCATGCATTTGTATATATTTTTTAAACGCTAATTAAGATTTTATAATGGACACTTTTGACATTAATTTGATTATATATTTCCTTTTAAATAATGTTTAAACTAGACCTATCAAAAATATATATATTATTGCATAGTCTACAACACCTTATAAAATTAAACGTAAGTGAGAGATTTTTACTCTTAATTTCCCCTTCTAGGCTTCAAAAATATATATTCGAATTTTCATTGCCTACGTAATACGAATTTTCATTACGTCTTTACGTCGACTCAAAGATCCGTGAAGTCTAGATTTGAATTTAATGTTTTGGAACACATATTATTGGGTAGTGCAAAAAAGTAAAATTAAAATATTGATTGTCAGAAATGTGTGGTTTTTCTAAATTTCAACGGTGACTTTGATAACTGACAAACACCAATATTGGAGGGTCAACTTAAGAATGTCAAGTATCACTTGTTTATAAACTTCTAATGGTCCGTTTTGACTGCAATTAAAAAAATAAATAACTAATTTAATATTTATTATCATTTCGATTACGAACTTATTATTTAAAGTCATGGTTTTAATAAGTTACTTTTTTTCACAAAACCCAAGTGGTGGTTAAAATTTTTATGGGGGAATAATAGCGTGTAAGTTGGGAAGTACGTTCTTTTGGCCACTAAAAATTCCAATACTTTATAGTCAGATCATTAGTTACAAAGGTACAATTTAATAAGCAAGTTAATTCAATTAAAACATGAAAATGTTCAGTTTCAGTGATCAAGTTACGTAAAAAACAAGGAAACCTCATATTATTTTGAAAGAGAGGTTCTCAGAGATACAGCCCATGCAGCAGCATGAAGAGCCCATCCATTTCTCTCAAAAACATCAACAAACAGGAAACACTCATTTCGAGTGTTACAAGTTTAGATAAGTAAGGTGCTCACTAAAACGATCAGTTAGGATAATTTTGAGCATCATAATAAAGACGTACAAGAATGCCATAACGGAAGCGGCGTAGACTTTATTATTGGGCTTCTAAAGTGAATAATTATAAATTTTAAAAGCGAAATATGTTTTTAAATTACTCTTGAATTCATAACTAGGCTCGCAATAGCATAAAGTAGATTCAGCTTCGAGAAAGAATTCACAAATTTATTTCTCGGTTACCGAATTAAACTGATTTTGCTCAGTAACATGAATCAATTAATTATATCTAAAATTAATGATTATAACAAACATTTGTCAGTGAAAGAAGAATGCCCTGAGAAGGGAAAATTTATCTTTATTTCTCATTTTCTAGTTATGAATTTTTCTGCCACGTTAAAAAAAATGCTTAAATTTGAGGGAATAACCCAAATAATATCCACAAAGAAAAGGACAGCTATTCGATGGGGTATGTGCCAGTCAGTGTAATAAGTAAATTTGAAACCCGGTGACTGTTTTAAAATGATTGATTTCTCATAAGACTTTCTTGTTTGTTTTTGTATTTAATTTAAACCTTAAGTTTTTAATTTTAATTTAAAATTTAAGTTATAACGGATTTTTTTAACAATTTCTTCGTGTTATTTACCTATTTTGGTTCAAACGTTTTTAAAAGTGTGATAAGGTACAAGATGTTCTTCATAACCGGTTGTTTATTTACCTCCATATGATGTAGAAAGGATATATTCCTAATCTGGTCATAATCCACAGCGCTGTAAACACGGTGAATATCGCGTCACATAGTTTCTGATAGTTAGCGTATTTCGCCGCCTTAGCAGCCTGAGGAATAAACATAATAAATTTTAAATTATATGAAACAAAAATATTATGTACATATATCAGTTCGTGAATTATCATCTTTCATACATAATTAGTAATTTCCCGTTGGTTTATAGAAGTGCATGCTTGACTAAATTAACATAATATTCATGCAATCTAAATTTCAATATTGTAATACTCTAATGAGATTCCATATATGTCACTATTAATTACTTCTATTCTCAAGTTATTAATAATATCGCATATCAGCTGTCTGTTCACATCAAACTATTAGCTAACTATTAACTAAGCTTATATTAGCAAACACCCAAGTTAGATCTTTGTTAATTAATATAAGGTATTGAGTAAAATATTTACCTTTTTACTCACCTCTAAGAATATATCAGCACAATCATGTAGCAGCAGCACCAGTGTACCAATCCGATGAAGGTTACACACCCAACTGAAAGACAGCAGCAAGATGGTGGCGATATGGTGGACGAACATCTGCCAGAAGTCTTTGCGACGAACATCCCAGAACTGAGATATGGTGAGAGACCAGTAGAAGGCTGCCGATATCATGTAGTACCACCAAATATCCGGAGTGAGACCCTGGAATATGATAAAGTATACATTTTAATTATTTATTTATTTATTTTTGTACTAACAAAGTATACAGTAAATTATTTTAATAACTGATGTGTACAAAGGATAACTTATTTCCTCTCTTATTTTAATCATTAACAAAATTAAGTCCATTATCAATTAAAAACCTACATACTATAAAAAGACTCTTATCTGGAAATAAATGAGATAAAACACCAGCTCACCTGATGAGGATAACCGATGTAACACTGATCGATGTCCCACAGCCATTCCTTGTCCCATAGAATGAACATTCCGTAAGAAAAATTGTACAAATAAAACGTGCACCGCCACATGTTCTCGCAGAACTTCACAAGGGTAGAAGGCTTATCCTGGCTCCTCCTCAATCTCCACCATCTCTCCACCTGCCTCTCTGACATGTCCAACTGCTTAGCTAGAGCACATATCTGAAATAATAGCATCTTTTCTCTATAATCGGAAATCTGTTTTTACGTTATAATAACAGTTTAAAGGGTGCATGCAAAATGTAAGATATAAATGGTAAATATTTAGCCGAAAGCGCTGTCTTTGTTAAGTGTAAAAGTCAATTATTATCTGTTCGAAGCTGTGGAGTTTTTCATCTTTGTAACAATAAATGATGCAAAAGCTTCGCCAATACATAATTATAAAGACACAATCTACTGATATTTGAAGACTTTCGCAAGTATTATCGCAAAATTCTTATTACTGAGTATACATACTTTATTATTTTAAAAACAATACACTCCTGACTCTTCGGTTACTTTGCAACAACTTTATTTATTTAACAAAAATTTATCACTTGAATAAAAAAAATTAAAATGAATGCAATTTTTTTCGTATATTAGCTGTATGGATGAAAAATTATATACATAATTTAAGATACATTAAAAGACAACAGATATAGTTTCAATCCTTACAAATCATTTGTATTAAAGCTCTAACGAGTTTTTAATTATTATTAGGCTTAAAGGCACATAAAATTCTTCAACATTAATTAACTACAAAACTAAAATCTTTTGTGATTTAATGTTTTACTTTCTACTAATATTACATGAACGTTACGAAAAAACATCCAGTATTGTATAAAATATACCAGAATTGAAATGGGTCGGAAAATTAGAAGCATTTCGTTTGATTTAATCGTTACATTCGATATCAGCTATTTCTGTCATATATTTCATACACTTAACAATTTATTAGATTTAATCTCGAGTTATAATAACCAAAACTATAGAATAGGTTCATATAATAGCTTCAATTTAATATCAAAACCAGCCAACAACAATAGACGGGCCTGAAGCTCTATAAAAATAATTAGAACGCTGTGCCAGTTTACCAGTAATACAATTTCTTTGACTATTTGATTGATGTTAATTTTCATACAGCGTTTATAAGTTAGCTATTTTAATTTGTATGCCCAAAATTAAGGTCATTTAATTTCAAAGTATTACATTTGAAATATAGCGGATTTTAAATCTAATACAATTTTAGTAGTTTTGGTAATTAATACATTTATATGACTAACTGAAAATTAATGTCCTTACTATTATCGTCTATACTTCAGTTTGTAGATCTGATATTGATAAACCTAGATATATCATCGTTTCCTTATTTCATTGTAACATTTTATTTTAATGAGTAATACAATTACAAACAGTAGGTATAGATAATTTTTAATCTATTCTTAGTGTTCCTGACTTGTCATTTATTATTCTTCAAACACGCTACTAGCTACTTAGTTTGATGAATTAAATACTAGCAACTGTCTGTATTTAGTTAACTATGAAAACTTGTAATGTTACCCAAAAGATTTAGCCCTTTGAAATCTATCACGAACAAAGAAACGGTCAATGGGACGAATAAAGAAAATTAATTGATTAACTAAACAGTGTGATTAATTTTTGAAATCAATTTACTTCCCTGCATACGAAGTGACGGATTAAATTTATTTTCAAATAAATTTTAAACATGTTATTGTTACTTAGTATGTCATGCGATCCGGGATTATCATTAGGCGGTCAACACATTTCTTCGGTTTTGGTAATTGCTCCATTGAAATTTCTTGGCAGTAAGATAATATAGGTTGTACTCCATCCTTCGAAGGAATAATAGATAGTATATCACGTTTTAATTGTCCTGCCCTCGTCTACGATTAAAAAAAACCTTTTGCCAAAGTTAGATACAAGCGTCACAAAGGTGTTGAAGCCGTGGCTCGGGCTCGCGCTAGCGACTGATTCATTAGCTATTTAGGGATCGCAATAGTTTTGGGATGAATCTGAACAGGCCATCGGAGCTCTGTAGACAACTAAGAGTTTCAAGAGACATGTCCTGGAAAAATCCCATGATAACGTCTTTACATCACTCCCAAAAGAGTAGAAACTCTGTTCTTTGTACTCAAATAAGAATGACAAAGATAGGGATAAAAGTCTTTTATTCGGCAAGGCAGGATGTTAAATATAAGAACAATGCAATTAGTTTAGAAATACAGAACGAGTGGTTAGTCATAGGAGATTGTTGCTTCCCATCAGCACTAAAATGGCGCATCTCAATTCACAATTGGTCGCCAGAACTGCCAAATAACTCTCCTAGATCAGAGTTATTTTGTAAGGCGGAGTAAAGGTGCTAAAAAAACTTGCTATATCTGCGGGGAAGGCAGTTGGAATTGCTAAAAAGATACTGCTGATATAAGCTTCTCCTGGATAGCGAGAAATACTCGCTTCACCACGGTGGTCTTTCGGAAGCCAGAGCACAAAGGGAAATAACCACAAACGGGCGATCAGTAGGTTTTGTGAGAGAAGGCACTAGGGCTACAAAATCGGACGTCAAGTCTTACTCTATCCTTAAAGCGGCTTCGGATTGGGACTATAATAATGGATACGTATGAGAAACAATACCAAATCCCAGAGGATATTGTGCGTCGGCCTCCAGACCAAACATATTTATTTATTCGTGAGTTTTAAAACGCGTTGTGATAATAGAGCCTGCAGTGCCTTTGAAAACCAACATTCCCAAAGACCATTCCATGAAGGTCAATAAGTATTACGAGCTCACCAACGAACTCTAGGAATAGGTCCGTGGTAGATTTGCACGCGGGAGAAGTAGGAGCGAGAGGTATAACAGATAATCTCGCTACAACCCACTAAAAGATTTGGACCTGTTCAGAAATAACATCAATTCATTTTTGGAACGTACTTAGAAGGCAGCCATAGCATATACCTTTCAAATTTTGTAAGGTAGAGAAGCAGTAACATTTTAAAAATAAAATATCATTTGATTTCTAAAGATCAGAAAACAAATGTTACATCAAATATCATATTATTGGATACAACAAAATTAAGCCTGTATGTTATCATATTAATAATACTTGTAAAATTTAATGATAAAATAAATTCTTCGACGATGTGACAAACGATAAAATTATCACGTGTTCGCATGATATATTTTTAAACTAACAAAAAATATTTATGCAAAATAAAAATAACTTTGCATTTTTTATATTTTACTAGTAATTAATGAAATTCTTAAATTAATATACACTGCATATAAATAAAAATAACTTCGCTTAGCATGTCTTTATCTATTCGCAATTAGCAGATTCTATGCGAGTGGCACATATTCTCATGAAAGGAACATTTTCAAAGAACACGAGGCAGGCTGACTCATTTCTAATTATACGAATACCGTTTAAAAAATGGCACAAACATATTATATCTTATCAGGAATAATTGAAATTATATGGATGTCGAGACGCCTAATCCTTATCAATAGCATGGAGCAAATCTGATAACAAAATTCCTATCAGTAAAGGTTCAACAGTCTGGTTATTAAAAAAAAATCATAATTCACTTGGATACAAGGCACATTAAATATTTAATATTATATATGTATTTACTTTTAGAGCGTTTAAAATATATTTCATTTCTAAAGAAAATGATTAAGGTAAATTTCAAAAGCTATCCTATCCATGTAATTTGCTCTAAAAGGACTATGCGGAAAAAATCTAAAGCCGTAAAATTGCAGGTGCTTACGAAACTAGGTCGGAATTCAAGGTCTGTTATATTGTAACGTACGTAGGCGATAATTGGATGTTCAATGGACGCTCATTGTACTAATGACCTGATAAAGAACCTATTTCATATTGTATACTTAAAATTGTTCCATAAATATAACTCACTTAAGACGTTTTAATATTCTCTAATTTATATTTAAATATTTATGTACATTCTGAGATTAATTTACATGTGTTTTTTATTTATTTACATTTTTGAGACAAATCCTCCATTCCAATAGTTATTTTAGTATCGTTTTATTTTTAATATAATTAAGGCGGATGACGTAAAACTAGTATGAATTCTATGTTAAGATATTGTTCAATTTAAACCAATGAATTGATACGATAATCGATATATGTACATTCACAAGACGTGGTGCTACCGCAGTGCGGTTGCGGAATGCTACATCTACCTATATGATAGCTATTACTGGTTTATAATAAAAATAAATAAAAACTCCTATATGCTTGTACTTTGCATAATTAGATGAATAAATTTATATACTGTATCGTCATAAACGTAAAATAAAATCATCTTCAAGTAACTATTGTTTTTATGGAATAAATTTATATGGAGTACCATAGGAAAAAATCTATAGGATATTATTATTAACAAATATACAAGCCTACAAGAATACAAAGGAAACACAAGAGATAGTAACAACATTAAATTTTGAAGCAGCTAGACATTAAAAAAAAAAGACTTTTGAAGTGAAACTAACATTGCGATAAATATTATTCAACGAAACATAGTATTCCTAAAATAATACCTAGACATATATTTTTCGCAGTCGAAGTAGTCATTCAGTTCAGGAAACCGGTCAAGGTCGTAAACAATCCAGTCACTCCTTAGCAGATTACGCTATCTTTATATTTTAATGACGCGGAATTATCACAACGGATGAAACATGTTGGGTTACGGCTGTAAACAGTCCGTTGAAACCCCATTAGCGAGGTAAACATTGAGAAATGAGCGCTCAGATAATAGTAAGTACGCTCACTGATGATGTCTGCCACATATGTACATTGAGAAACTTCTTACGTGAATGTTACGAAAACACCTTATCAGTTATCACTGTTCATTTGAAAAGTTTTTGGTATGGGGTGAGGATCACTTATTTTTCATGAAATGATTTCTGACAATAATTTTAGTTAGATGTAACAAGTTATGTAAAAATCAGGTAATACTTTACAATATATTTCTATATAGAAGACATTCATTCTTTTATTCATGTGGCGAATAAACAAGTTTCCACCGGCATACAAGAAAAATTTTTACAACTGTTTTGAAAGAGAGGTCTCCTATCTTATTTATAATATTCCTGTTCAAAGACGATGTCTTAAGCCAGATTGTGACTAGTGGCGAATTTTACCTATGAATAAACTGTGCAGATATGCATTACAAAATACTATTCAGAATACAAAAATACATACTGTTCTCCAAGAAAAACAAAGTGTCTTTTCAGGCTGGAGAACTCGTGAGCACTAATTGCTAGAATACATAAATAATCCTTTTTATTGAAAACAAAGAGTAGAATTTCGGATTGCATTAAAAAAAGAAACGAACAGAATTTACCGAAGTGATCCTTTCTTTACACGACAAAATTGTGAAACGTTGCATAGGGGCATGCAGTTGTGGCTCATATATGTATAGGGAAAAGGCTTTACGATTCTCAAATTTGTTCTAAAAGATGAAGAAAATCCTTCGAATGAAGTCATCTTCTTATGATAAATAATAGAGAGCATAACTTCATCAGATGAATATTTTATATGTCATTCCTTTAAAATGTGATTCAGATATTAAATTTTAGAGTGATTAGTATTTTATTAAGAAAGTCTTATATATCATACCAACGTCCACACTACCTCCAACGAATTTAAAAACCAATAATCATCGGTATTAGTCAAATCACGGCAGCCTAATAGGAAAACAGGAAAGAAAGTTAAAATCCCAAAGATCATTCAGTGTTTCAAATATATAGGGGGCAACTTCAAAATGCGGTATTTCGAAGCAGAATACCTTTAAGTTGTTTACTTATTACTTAAAACTATTATTTATAATTATATCCTTCGTATTATAAAGGCATTTTGCATCATTGCTAAAATGTTATTACAGTAGCAAGGTTACGTTATTTAACGATGATAGTTTGAACCTTAATGACTGACTTTTGTCCAAGGCTTGGTGCGCATAATAAAATTTGTAGAAGAGTTATATGACATCGAAAACTGACAAATATACGTGTAATTATAAGATTTTTTTTCTCTTTAATTATTTTTTTATTATTACAATTTAGTCATAGAAAGTTTTAGCACCTTTACTCTTGAAATCGATTTAAATAAAGCAGGAAACGCAAAATTTTTAAGAGTCTCTTGATAAAAATATATCGCAAAAAAACTATTCAAATTAATTTCATATTTTTTATATCATTCAAAAATTGTACTGCATATTTTTATTGCCTCATCCATCCTCGAGCGAATCTCACATAGAAGAAATTTCTAGCTATAAAAACACAACATTTATTTGTATAAACAATTTTAAAACAACAATGTTTTCATTTTCATCCTATACAATGTACGTATAAAAACAATGTGTTATTTAGAAAGAAAATAATGAAAAATTTTGCTCTATTAAATTATCATGGCTGGTGCCTGGTATGCAACAGTTTGCGAACTCTCGTTCATTAATATTTTTATCGTAACACATAACAATATATATTTTTTAATTTGTATTCATTCTGACACATTTTCAAACAATGGGGTAGATATTTTGAGCACAATGTGTACTAAGAATTCAATGGTTTGTTGAAATGTCAATTGTTATCATCCAGAGCCTATTAAAGTTATTGAAAATGATTGTCACAATTGTTTACGTAGGCGAAGACATTGTAGTATAGTATAATTTAAAATAAATATGTAAATATTTTATATAGAAATTTGATAGTTTTGCTCCAACTCTATATACGTGCTATCTTAAAAACGTTATACGAAAATATGCATAATAAGCCTGGCAAGTCATTAGCTTAACTCAGAATATATGAGTCAAAATCGTGTGTTTTTTTCCATTATTGCTTTATTATGATACGGAAATACTACGTCGAAACAATTTACTATCATTTGTCTATCTGTCACGAGCAATGGCTTAGTTTTAACAGACGCTACCATTAAATTAATTGATATGATTAAAAAATATAGTACGCTGCATTCTTCTTATGATATTCACATAAATAAATTGAGGTCAATTTAGTTCGTATAGAATTATATTAATTCATACATTTTTATATGAATTGCTACTAATAGTTATAATCATTGATAATAATCATTGCTAGATATTGAATACCTACTGAAAATATGGCTAAAATACTATAAAGAATATTTAAGACCATGAAATAGACATTATTTAGTAAAATAAACTAAACGCTATACATGCAGCTTCTTTTAAAGATAAGCCTTTTTATTCTAGTTTCTATTTTATTATTTCACATTTATTTGCAATTGTTTTTCATTCTAATTATCTCTTTATACACGAAAGTACATTAAAAATAGTTGGAATTCAAAAACCGTTCATCTTACAATTTAATCTTTTCTTTTGTTTTGAGATAAAAACCAACGAATAACACTATACTATTAATATGTATATTCAAAATTATACATTTATACCTTTTTCACTTCGATTAAAGACTGCACCGAAAACGTATAAACAGTATATTAAGATTTTTAATCAAATATTTTGACGTGTATGTGATAAAAAACTAATGACTACGAGACTAAGAGACATCCAGTCTCAGATGTGTGCTTCGTCCGGATATAAAAGATAGCACAGCTATTAATAAAATAAGGTGCACCTATACGTTTAATGCGCTTCCACTTCCACAATATAATGTATGCAAAATTTCACAAGTCCGTGACTTTGTTGCCATAAAAGGTAACATAAAAAGGTTGGTAAAAAGCTTTCATCTATGCAACTTAATAACGCCTGACTCGACTGAAAAGATTACCCCTTTTTGGTTAATCTTAAATGTTTTTTGAAATGTTTTAATGAAAATCAAAGTCTGGAAAAATACCGGAAGAAGTAAATGACTTCAAATCATTGTCTTCTTGATACTAAATGACGCTGGCACAAGATTGATGCAATATACATAATAACTACTGAATCTAACTATTTGAAGTCGAACGTTTCTTTATACATACGTTTATATTTTCTATAAACTATTGCAGATTTCAAATATTTTCTCACATTAATTTTTAAAATTGTTTCCCATTAAGACTAGATGCTTTAAAGAACAGTGTTCACCTAATTACAGTAGTAATTTCAAAAGAAAAAAATAATTAAGCTTATTTTTTTTAACCATCGCATTCGCAGTACATTTATAAAAATTCGCCGCCGCATATAATTAATTTAAAAGTACCTCTATGCATTCGTTTGATAAAAAAAATTACTTCACAATTCATAATTCGTAAAAATACTAGGTAACATTTTATTTATATTTCGCGGCTGCGGATGCATTGATGCAGAAGGGAAAAATCATTCGATTTTATTAATTATCATATTCGCTGATAATAAAAAACCAATCAAATAGTCTTACGTTCAAAACTCATAAAAATAATACAATAATAGCTTGACAACAACATTTAGAGATTAATAATCGCCGTCAGCATTTATGTATAAATAATAACAGCGTTATGTAATAATTGTAAACCAAATATAGTTTTGCATTCAATTTTTAACTTTTATTCGCACTAATGAACCACTTCCCAATAAAGCCGGTCACAGTTTCTTCTTCATTTTAATGAACAATAGTGCTACAGTAATTAAAAATTCTAAAGTTACTCATTCATGCAGAAACTAACGAACATTTATAAATGGTATTATTTTTCATCTAGATACAATTGCGTTATATATAATATATTTATCTGACAAATCTCTAAGTTAAAACTAATAGAGTATGAGGAAAAACAAGAGACAAACCGCAGGGAAGCGCTAGTCGTAATACAAAAACATTGTATGCGTTCATTCCATCAACACAACGGACTTGATAATTCGACCGTAACTTAAAAGAACTAGTTAGATGATTTCACTTTGTCTAACACATTATAAAATCAATTGATCAGACCAATATGGGATCACCTCAAGAAATCTCTAACACATAACTATATGGACACTTTTTTAAATAGCTAACAATTGAATTTCATTAAGAAATAAATGAAACATTCAACACTTCCTTCTTAATAATTGTAAGATGAACTCCAATCGTCGATACTCAGCGACCCCTTCATTGAAATAGAAGGTTAAAGATTAAAGATGTTTTATTAAATTTAGCCTGTGTATTTTCTTTTTGACAAAAAATATTTAATGTCCAACAACATGAACGAATAAAATATTTTAAAATATTATAAAAAAATATTCTAATTACTAATATTAAAAAAAATATATGTAATTATTGATTTTTCGCTGTATGCGCTCTTTAAGTTGTAGCGACCTAAATTAACATCATTGATTATCAAGTTATCTAGATATGTTGATAACAAAGTAAAATTGATCGTAAAAAGTAACTTCAAATCATGTTCTATATATAAGTTAAAGTAAATTAATTTTTATATTATTAAAGCTACTCTACATATCTAGCAAGGTCTACGAAAAAAAAACACTAAAAATAGAACACCACTAATGGTTGTATCAAAGCGACAAATTGGTGCTATCATGCAATTAAATTCATCTTATATAAAAGATAAATTTGAAATGAAAATTATTTCAAATAATCTTATTAACGAAAAATAATTGAAAATGTGTAAAATTTTTTTTTTTAATAATTATTGTAGAAAACATGTTCATTTGTAATTTTGTCTTATATTGTTTTAACACAGAGATGTTTTGAGACGTTAAGTGCTAATAATAATTGTCACATGCCATTCTATTTCTATTTAATTAATAAATTATTTTATACAGTACTATAAGTGAGCATGCAGTTTTAATAACGCGACAAAAACTCAGCAGTGTATATACACTATATAATTAATTTTATGTGATTATAAATATAAAGCATTATATCTAAATGTGAGTGAGATTACCTCATCCTTGCTCAAAAACAACTGAAACGAAAGGAAGCACAATTAGAGGGTTAACTATCCATTAAACACAAACTAATCAATGACAACACATCGGTCTTAATGACAACAGCTGACTTAGTAAAAAAATATTTCTGTACCACATTTAGTAAAGCGACCAAAGTGATTAGAAATTGGAGTTCTACTTGTATTATTTACCATCAAATAAATATATTGCTATAAATATAAAATACATATATATTAAAAGATCACTAAAAACACAAACACACACACACATACACACTTAAACTTACACACATGCATATATATGAATATCCCCTTATAAAGAAAACCCTAGCATTGATTAACATTCTTTATACTTATTATGGTAACATTAAACATACTTATTCATTATTACTTTTAATGTTAGGAAAACAACCCAAACTACACACAGCCACACATAAATATATATAAAACATTAGGTATTTAGGTAATATGTCTATAACTTAACAAACAAAAATCTAAAGTTATCTATATTCTTAAACAAATATAACATTGATATATAAACAGCAAATTTTGTTTCTCAATATTAATAAAAAGTCAGTAGCTCACCTGTTTATGTTTTATTTTGGGACACTCGGTGTACGCTACTTCTAGTTTTGAATTACTTGGAGCTTTCTTTGGTCTTGTGTTCTTAATACCTAGCGACCTTCCGAATGGTGCAAACCAATATCTAAAAAAAATATTATTAACTATTTAATAGGGAAATAGATTTATTGTTGAAAAAGAAAATATAACAAAATGAGTTAACTTTAAAATAAATTCAATAATTTAAAAAAATAACTAATAATAATAAA